>JASTWF010000437.1:0-177425 GCA_030390025.1 Squalus acanthias
GGGGGAGTGAGGGAGTGAGACACCTGGAGCTGGGGGGAGTGAGGGAGTGACACACCTGGAGTGGGGGAGTGACACACCTGGAGTTGGGAGGAGTGGGGGAGTGACACACCTGGAGTTGGGGAGGAGTGAGGGAGTGACACACCTGGAGTGGGGAGGAGTGAGGGAGTGACGCATCTGGAGTTGGGGAGGAGTGAGGGAGTGACACACCTGGAGTGAGGGAGTGACACACCTGGAGTGAGGGAGTGACACACCTGGAGCGGGGGGGAGTGAGGGAGTGACACGCCTGGAGCGGGGGGGAGTGAGGGAGTGACACACCTGGAGTGGGGAGGAGTGAGGGAGTGACACACCTGGAGTGGGGAGGAGTGAGGGAGTGACACACTGGAGTGGGGGGGTGTGAGGGAGTGACACACCTGGAGTGGGGAGGAGTGAGGGAGTGACACACCTGGAGTGGGGAGGAGTGAGGGAGTGACACACCTGGAGTGGGGGGGAGTGAGGGAGTGACACACCTGGAGTGGGGAGGGGAGTGAGGGAGTGACACACCTGGAGTGGGGAGGAGTGAGGGAGTGACACACCTGGAGTGGGGGGGAGTGACACACCTGGAGTGGGGAGGAGTGAGGGAGTGACACACCTGGAGTGAGGGAGTGACACACCTGGAGTGGGGGGGATAGAGTGAGGGAGTGACACACCTGGAGTGGGGAGGAGTGAGGGAGTGACACACCTGGAGTGGGGGGGAGTGACACACCTGGAGTGGGGAGGAGTGAGGGAGTGACACACCTGGAGTGAGGGAGTGACACACCTGGAGTGGGGGGGATAGAGTGAGGGAGTGACACACCTGGAGTGGGGGGGATAGAGTGAGGGAGTGACACACCTGGAGTGGGGAGGAGTGAGGGAGTGACACACCTGGAGTGGGGAGGAGTGAGGGAGTGACACACCTAGAGTGAGGGAGTGACACACCTGGAGTGGGGAGGAGTGAGGGAGTGACACACCTAGAGTGAGGGAGTGACACACCTGGAGTGGGGAGGAGTGAGGGAGTGACACACCTGGAGTGAGGGAGTGACACACCTGGAGTGGGGAGGAGTGAGGGAGTGACACAACTGGTGTGGGAGGAGGCGAGAGGAAGTGACACACCTGAAATGGGGGGGAGGGAGTGGCACACCTAGAGTGGGGGGGGGAGTGAGGGAGTGACACACCTGGAGTGGGGGGAATAGAGTGAGGGAGTGACACACCTGGAGTGGGGGGAGGAGAGTTGGAGTGACACACCTGGAGTGGGGGGAATAGAGTGAGGGAGTGACACACCTGGAGTGGGGGGAGGATAGAGGGAGTGACACACCTGGAGTGGGGGGGGAGTGACACACCTGGAGTGGGGGGAATAGAGTGAGGGAGTGACACACCTGGAGGGGGGGGAGGAGTGACACACCTGGAGTGGGGGGAGGATAGAGGGAGTGACACACCTGGAGTGGGGGAGGGGGGGGAGTGACACACCTGGAGTGAGAGTGAAGAGAAAGATCGAGACACTCTTGGTGAAGAGGGGGGAGTGATACCCCGTTGTAAGAGGAGGACGACACACATTATACCTCTGAAGAGAGAGGAGCAGAGCTGGTGGAGGACGGCAGTGGGACGAGGGTCAGGTTTCGGAGTGCAGGAACCCAGCAGGCTTGAGGGAGAACTCCAGGAGAAGGAGGTGACACAGCACGCCAGCCAGGTGAGGGTGGACCTCAGCAAGGCACCACAACACATTCATACCCGATGAGAAGGCCAAAGCATCTTGATACCTGAACTCTGGAGAATGTAGGAGGACATGATGCGGAGATGCCGGTGTTGGACTGGGGTGGACAAAATTGAGAGGTCGCACAACACCAGGTTATAGTCCAACAGTTTTATTTGAAATCACAAGCTTTCGGAGCTATCGATTTGCTCCTTCCTCAGGTGAAGTAAATTAGATACAGAATCGCCAAAGCATATATAGATAGAAAACAAAGCATGTGTACTTTACAATTGCAGACCAATAAATTAAATCATCCTGACTATCTGCCGAGGTGTGATAAAGTTAATTAAGTCAGCCAGGAAGGTACCACATCAAAGACATAGCAAGATACAACTGAGACAATGAGGTGTAGTCGCAGGGGTTCTAACGTGTCAAAAGCTGCCGTCTGTTTGTAAAACGAAAAGCTTTAACATTTTTTTACTTTTTTACTGGGAAAATTTTTACTTTTTTACTGGGAATCACATCTGTGAACAAGCTAACGACGACTCGAGTCCGGATCACGTCATGTATCGTGACATAAACCCAAGATCCCGATTGAGACCGTCTTCATGAGTGCGGAACTTGGCTATCAGTTTCTGCTCGATGATTTTGCGTTGTCGTGTGTTTCTAAGGTTGCCTTGGAGAACGCTTACCCGCAGATCCGAGGCTGAATGTCCTTGACTGCTGAAGTGTTCCCCGACTGGGAGGTAACAATCCTGCCTGGCGATTGTTGCGCGGTGCTCGTTCATACGTTGTCTCAGTGTCTGCATGGTCTCGCCGATGTACCATGCCGCGGTGCATTCTTTCCTGCAACGTATGAGGTAGACAACGTTGGCCGAGTCACATGAGTATGTACCATGTACCTGGTGGGTAGTGTCCTCACGTGTGATGGTGGTATCTGTGTTGATGATCTGGCATGTCTTGCAGAGTTTGCCATGGCAGGGTTGTGTGGTGTCGTGGTCGCTGTTATCCTGAAAGCTGGGTAATTTGCTGCGAACGATGGTACTTCTGAGGTTAGGCGGCTGTTTGAAGGCAAGTAGTGGAGGCGTGGGGATGGCCTTAGCCATCACAGCGACCACGACACCACACAACCCTGCCATGGCAAACTCTGCAAGACATGCCAGATCATCAACACAGATACCACCATCACACGTGAGGACACTACCCACCAGGTACATGGTACATACTCATGTGACTCGGCCAACGTTGTCTACCTCATACGTTGCAGGAAAGAATGCACCGCGGCATGGTACATCGGCGAGACCATGCAGACACTGAGACAACGTATGAACGAGCACCGCGCAACAATCGCCAGGCAGGATTGTTACCTCCCAGTCGGGGAACACTTCAGCAGTCAAGGACATTCAGCCTCGGATCTGCGGGTAAGCGTTCTCCAAGGCAACCTTAGAAACACACGACAACGCAAAATCATCGAGCAGAAACTGATAGCCAAGTTCCGCACTCATGAAGACGGTCTCAATCGGGATCTTGGGTTTATGTCACGATACATGACGTGATCCGGACTCGAGTCGTCGTTAGCTTGTTCACAGATGTGATTCCCAGTAAAAAAGTAAAAATTTTCCCAGTAAAAAAGTAAAAAAATGTTAAAGCTTTTCGTTTTACATACAGACGGCAGCTTTTGACACGTTAGAACCCCTGCGACTACACCTCATTGTCTCAGTTGTATCTTGCTATGTCTTTGATGTGGTACCTTCCTGGCTGACTTAATTAACTTTATCACACCTCGGCAGATAGTCAGGATGATTTAATTTATTGGTCTGCAATTGTAAAGTACACATGCTTTGTTTTCTATCTATATATGCTTTGGCGATTCTGTATCTAATTTACTTCACCTGAGGAAGGAGCAAATCGATAGCTCCGAAAGCTTGTGATTTCAAATAAAACTGTTGGACTATAACCTGGTGTTGTGCGACCTCTCAAGAATGTAGGAGGATCCAGTCATTGGGGTCCAATGTAATGAGGGTGATCCACATTAGGATCCAATGCTTGTGAGGGGTATCCAGTAATTGGCATCCAATCTGTCTGAAGAAGATCCAGATCTTGGGATCCAGTGTATATGAGGGTGATCCGATCATTGGGATCCAATGTGTGTGAGGGTGATCTGATCATTGGGATCCAATGTGTATGAGGGTGATCCGATCATTGGGATCCAATGTGTGTGAGGGTGATCTGATCATTGGGATCCAATGTGTATGAGGGTGATCCGATCATTGGGATCCAATGTGTGTGAGGGTGATCTGATCATTGGGATCCAGTGTGTGTGAGGGTGATCTGATCATTGGGATCCAATGTGTATGAGGGTGATCCGATCATTGGGATCCAATGTGTGTGAGGGTGATCTGATCATTGGGATCCAGTGTGTGTGAGGGTGATCTGATCATTGGGATCCAGTGTGTATGAGGGTGATCTGATCATTGGGATCCAGTGTGTATGAGGGTGATCTGATCATTGGGATCCAGTGTGTATGAGGGTGATCTGATCATTGGGATCCAGTGTGTATGAGGGTGATCTGATCATTGGGATCCAATGTGTGTGAGGGTGATCTGATCATTGGGATCCAGTGTGTATGAGGGTGATCTGATCATTGGGATCCAATGTGTGTGAGGGTGATCTGATCATTGGGATCCAATGTGTGTGAGGGTGATCCGATCATTGGGATCCAGTGTGTATGAGGGTGATCCGATCATTGGGATCCAGTGTGTATGAGGGTGATCCGATCATTGGGATCCAATGTGTGTGAGGGTGATCTGATCATTGGGATCCAATGTGTGTGAGGGTGATCTGATCATTGGGATCCAATGTGTGTGAGGGTGATCTGATCATTGGGATCCAGTGTGTATGAGGGTGATCTGATCATTGGGATCCAGTGTGTATGAGGGTGATCTGATCATTGGGATCCAGTGTGTATGAGGGTGATCTGATCATTGGGATCCAATGTGTATGAGGGTGATCTGATCATTGGGATCCAATGTGTGTGAGGGTGATCTGATCATTGGGATCCAGTGTGTATGAGGGTGATCTGATCATTGGGATCCAATGTGTGTGAGGGTGATCTGATCATTGGGATCCAATGTGTGTGAGGGTGATCCGATCATTGGGATCCAGTGTGTATGAGGGTGATCCGATCATTGGGATCCAATGTGTGTGAGGGTGATCTGATCATTGGGATCCAATGTGTGTGAGGGTGATCTGATCATTGGGATCCAATGTGTATGAGGGTGATCTGATCATTGGGATCCAATGTGTGTGAGGGTGATCTGATCATTGGGATCCAGTGTGTATGAGGGTGATCTGATCATTGGGATCCAGTGTGTATGAGGGTGATCTGATCATTGGGATCCAATGTGTATGAGGGTGATCTGATCATTGGGATCCAATGTGTGTGAGGGTGATCTGATCATTGGGATCCAGTGTGTATGAGGGTGATCTGATCATTGGGATCCAGTGTGTATGAGGGTGATCTGATCATTGGGATCCAATGTGTATGAGGGTGATCTGATCATTGGGATCCAATGTGTGTGAGGGTGATCTGATCATTGGGATCCAGTGTGTATGAGGGTGATCTGATCATTGGGATCCAATGTGTATGAGGGTGATCTGATCATTGGGATCCAATGTGTGTGAGGGTGATCTGATCATTGGGATCCAATGTGTGTGAGGGTGATCTGATCATTGGGATCCAATGTGTGTGAGGGTGATCTGATCATTGGGATCCAATGTGTGTGAGGGTGATCTGATCATTGGGATCCAGTGTGTAAAGGGGATGCAGACATTGGGATCTGATTTGTATGAAGGAATTCCAGCCATTAGGATCAGTGTGTCTGAAGGAGATCCAGTTATTATGATCCAATGTATGCAAGGCGATCCGGTCATTGGGGACTGGTGTTTTTGAGGGTGATCTGGTCATTGGGATCCAGAGTATCAATGAGATCCAGTCACTGGGATCCAATATATATGAATGAGCCCATCATTGAGATCCAGTGTATCAAGAGGATGCAGACATTGGGATCCAATGTGTGTGATCCGGTCATTGGGGTCGAGTGTTTTTGAGGGTGATCCGGTCATTGGGGTCGAGTGTTTTTGAGGGTGATCCGGTCATTGAGGTCGAGTTAATGAGGGTGATCCGGTCATTGGGGTCGAGTGTTTTTGAGGGTGATCCGGTCATTGGGGTCGAGTGTATGAGGGTGATCCGGTCATTGGGGTCGAGTTTTTGAGGGTGATCCGGTCATTGGGGTCGAGTGTTTTTGAGGGTGATCCGGTCATTGAGGTCGAGTTAATGAGGGTGATCCGGTCATTGGGGTCGAGTTAATGAGGGTGATCCGGTCATTGGGGTCGAGTTAATGAGGGTGATCCGGTCATTGGGGTCGAGTTAATGAGGGTGATCCGGTCATTGGGGTCGAGTTAATGAGGGTGATCCGGTCATTGGGGTCGAGTTAATGAGGGTGATCCGGTCATTGGGGTCGAGTTAATGAGGGTGATCCGGTCATTGGGGTCGAGTTAATGAGGGTGATCCGGTCATTGGGGTCGAGTTAATGAGGGTGATCCGGTCATTGGGGTCGAGTTAATGAGGGTGATCCGGTCATTGGGGTCGAGTTAATGAGGGTGATCCGGTCATTGGGGTCGAGTTAATGAGGGTGATCCGGTCATTGGGGTCGAGTTAATGAGGGTGATCCGGTCATTGGGGTCGAGTTAATGAGGGTGATCCGGTCATTGGGGTCGAGTTAATGAGGGTGATCCGGTCATTGGGGTCGAGTTAATGAGGGTGATCCGGTCATTGGGGTCGAGTTAATGAGGGTGATCCGGTCATTGGGGTCGAGTTAATGAGGGTGATCCGGTCATTGGGGTCGAGTTAATGAGGGTGATCCGGTCATTGGGGTCGAGTTAATGAGGGTGATCCGGTCATTGGGGTCGAGTTAATGAGGGTGATCCGGTCATTGGGGTCGAGTTAATGAGGGTGATCCGGTCATTGGGGTCGAGTTAATGAGGGTGATCCGGTCATTGGGGTCGAGTTAATGAGGGTGATCCGGTCATTGGGGTCGAGTTAATGAGGGTGATCCGGTCATTGGGGTCGAGTTAATGAGGGTGATCCGGTCATTGGGGTCGAGTTAATGAGGGTGATCCGGTCATTGGGGTCGAGTTAATGAGGGTGATCCGGTCATTGGGGTCGAGTTAATGAGGGTGATCCGGTCATTGGGGTCGAGTTAATGAGGGTGATCCGGTCATTGGGGTCGAGTTAATGAGGGTGATCCGGTCATTGGGGTCGAGTTAATGAGGGTGATCCGGTCATTGGGGTCGAGTGTTTTTGAGGGTGATCCGGTCATTGGGGTCGAGTTAATGAGGGTGATCCGGTCATTGGGGTCGAGTGTTTTTGAGGGTGATCCGGTCATTGGGGTCGAGTTAATGAGGGTGATCCGGTCATTGGGGTCGAGTGTATGAGGGTGATCCGGTCATTGGGGTCGAGTGTTTTTGAGGGTGATCCGGTCATTGGGGTCGAGTGTTTTTGAGGGTGATCCGGTCATTGGGGTCGAGTGTTTTTGAGGGTGATCCGGTCATTGGGGTCGAGTGTTTTTGAGGGTGATCCGGTCATTGGGGTCGAGTGTTTTTGAGGGTGATCCGGTCATTGGGGTCGAGTGTTTTTGAGGGTGATCCGGTCATTGGGGTCGAGTGTTTTTGAGGGTGATCCGGTCATTGGGGTCGAGTGTTTTTGAGGGTGATCCGGTCATTGGGGTCGAGTGTTTTTGAGGGTGATCCTGTCATTGGGGTCGAGTTAATGAGGGTGATCCGGTCATTGGGGTCGAGTGTTTTTGAGGGTGATCCGGTCATTGGGGTCGAGTGTTTTTGAGGGTAGTCCAGTTCTTATGACCATGTGTTTTTGAGGGTGATCGAGAGAACTTTGGAAGATTATAGTTGGGGTATCTGCAATGTGCTCACCTATTTCCTTTAAACCCTGGGATGGAAACCATCTGGCCCTGGGGATTTGTCACTCTTTAGTGCCATTATTCTTCTTCATTACTGTTATTTTACCTACGTTAATTTTGGTGAGTCCCTGTCCCTGATTTAGTTTCCTTGGGATTTCCAGCATGCTACCCTCCTCTTCTACTGTAAATACAGTAATTATCCAACGTGTCCGCCATTTCCCCCATTGTCAATATCACCACTTTCAGTTTTTAAGGGGCCCACATTGCTCCTGACCACCCTCTTTTTCCTAATATTGTAAAAATTTGTGTGTTGATTTTGATATCCCTTACAAGTTTCTTTTCCTACTCCCTTTTTGTAGCTCTTACTGTCTGTTCTGTGACCCTTTGTTCTTTGTATCTTTCCCATTCGCCAGGATCTGAGCTATTTTTGCATGTTTGTCTGCTTGTTCTTTTAGTTTTACGCTGTCCCTTACCTCTTTAGTTGTCCATGCCTGTTTTTTTTGGCAAGTGGAGCTCTTGCCCCTCAGGGGTATAAACTGGTTCTGTATCACCTTAAATTCTTTTTTAAACACCTCCCACTGATCTTCTGTCATTTTAGCCATTAACAGATTTGTCCAGTTTACTGTGGACAGTCTCGGCCTCATCCCGTTGAAGTTGGCCTTACCTAAATCTAGAATCTTAGTAGCTGTTTCGTGTTTCTCCCTTTCAAATGTTACGTTGAACTCGATCATGTTATGATCGCTGTTGGATAAATGTTCACGCACCGTTAGGCTGTTAACTAAATCTGGCTCATTGCTCATTACTGAATCTAATATGGCTCGCCCCCTTGATGGTTCTAGGACATATTGTTGTCGAAAACTATCCCGGACACACTCAAGAAATTCACTACCTTTCTGACAGGTGCTAGTCTGCTTTTCCCAATCTATATGAAAGGTAAAATCCCCCATTAAAACCACTCTGCCTTTACTGCATGCTTGCCTAATCTCTGCATTTATACAATCTAGCACTTCAGAGCTGATACCAGGGGGCCTATACACAACTCCCACTACAGTCTTAAATCCTTTACTATTTCTTAATTCTACCCATAAAGTCTCCACTGCCTGCTTAACTCTCTTTAAATCCTCTCTTATCATTGAAGTGATTTCATCCTTACGAAGGCTACTCTTCCCCCTCTGCCATTTTCCCTATCTTTCCTGTAGACCTTATAACCTGGTATATTCAGTTCCCAGGCCTGGCCGTCTTGCAGCCATGTTTCAGTAATGCCTACCATGTCATACCTTCGAAGTTGAATTTGCGCCTGCAATTTGTTCAATTTGTTCCTTATATTCCGTGTGTTTGTATAAAGAACGCTTGTTTGGGCCACACACCCTAACCTGTCCTTGCTCTGATGTTTTTCCTCACACATTTCTTATTTCGCTCTCCTGATTTAATTACTTTACATCTTTTAGTTCCTTTTACCTGTAGTGCCTAAAGCACACTTTCTGACTATTACTCTACTCTCTTCCCTTTCATTTGTTTTAGAATTTATTCATACTACCTTTTCCACCTGAGCCCTCCCCCCCATTGACTCGTTTATTAGGGCCGGGAGGGGCATTAGCCTGTGTAGGACATGAGGTTGTGACCGTATGTTGTGGGCAGTTTTGGGCACAGTCCAGGACGTGCTGGGGCCGCTTCTCACTTCCAGTTTTCTCTCCTCTCCTGGACTTTGCTGCCAGTGGCTCGGCCTGTCCCTCAGTGCCTCACACTGTCACCATTCTTCACATGTACACGGAAACGGGACTGTCACAGCCCGACACCCGTGTGTGAGATACTCACTCACAAACCACACACACAAACAACACACAACGCACGCACACAAACAACGCGCACACACACAAAACGCGCGCACACACAACGCACGCACACAAACAACGCGCACACACACAAAACGCGCGCACACACAACGCACACACACAAACAACGCGCGCACACAAACAACGAGCGCACACAAACAAACAACGAGCGCACACAAACAAACAACGCGCGCGTGCACACACAGCACACACACACAGCGCACACACAGCACACACACACAGCGCACACACACACACAGCACACACACACAGCGCACACACACAACGCGCGCACACAACGCGCGCACACACACAGCGCACACACACAGCACACACACACACAAACAACGCGATCACTCCCTGACCCTACGCCCAGCATGACCTCGAGGCCAATCCTTCCCATGCTCCTGCCACAGAACCCTGTGGTGGACCACGCCAGCTGCGGGTGCCCAGCGGTTTATCACTCATGGTCAGCGCTCCTTCAGTGCCGAGAGCTGTGTATCTACAACTCAACTCTTTGGGGCTTCAGGTAATTCCCAGGCAGCTCCCTCTGACTCTGTGTCAGGTTCCTGCCACCTGTGTCACCTGGAAACATTTTGAGATCACAACAACAACCATTGGTTCTGGATGGCACAGCCCCTCGAGCCTGTTCCGTCATTCACTGAGATCATGGCTGATCTGTGTCCTAACTCCAGATACCCGCCTTTGGCCCATATCCCTTAATACCTTTAGTTAACAAAAATCTAGCAATTTCAGATTTAAAATTAACAATTGATCTAGCATCAATTGCCATTTGCGGAAGAGAGTTCCAAACTTCTACCATCCTTTGTGTGTAGAAGTGTTTCCAAACTTCACTCCTGAAAGGTCTGGCTCTAATTTTTAGACGATGTCCCCTAGTCCTAGAATCCCCAACCAGCGGAAATAGTTTCTCTCTCTCTACCCTACCTGTTCCCCTTAATATCCTGAAAACTTCGATCAGATCACCCCTTAACCTTCGACATTCCAGGGAATACAAACCCTAGTTTGTGTAATCTCTCCTCGTAATTTAACCCTTGAAGTCCGAGTATCATTCTGGTAAACCTACGCTGCACTCCCTCCAAGGCCAATATATCCTTCCTAAGGTGTGGTGCCCAGAACTGCTCCCAGTGCTCCAGGTGTGGTCTAACCAGGGTTTTGTACAACTGCAGCATAACTTAACATAGAAACATAGAAGATAGGAGCAGGAGTAGGCCATTCGGCCCCTCGAGCCTGCTCCGCCATTTAATGAGATCATGGCTGATCATCCAAATTCAGTACCCTGTCCCTGCTTTCTCCCCATATCCCTTGATCCCATTAGCCTTAAGAAATATATCTAACTCCTTCTTGAATATATTTAATGAATTGGCCTCAACTACCTTCTGTGGTAGAGAATTCCACAGGTTCACCACTCTCTGGGTGAAGAAATTCCTCCTCATCTCTGTCCTAAATGGCTTACCCCTTATCCTTAGACTGTGACCTCTTGTTCTGGACTCCCCCGCCATCGGGAACATCCTTCCTGCATCTAGTCTGTCTAGTCCTGTTAGAATTTTATAAGTTTCAATGAGATCCCCTCTCATTCTTCTAAACTCCAGCGAATATAAGCCCAATCGACCCAATCTCTCCTCATACGTCATTCCTGCCATCCCAGGTATCAGTCTGGTGAATCTTCGCTGCACTCCCTCCATGGCAAGAACATCCTTCCTCAGATAAGATGACCAAAACTGCACACAATACTCAAGGTGTGGTCTCACCAAGGCCTTGTACAACTGCAGCAAGACATCCTTGCTCCTGTACTCGAATCCTCTCGCTATGAAGGCCAACATACCATTTGCCTTCTTAACCGCCTGCTGCACCTGCATGCTTACCTTCAGCGACTGGTGCACAAGGACACCCAGGTCTCGTTGCACTTCCCCTTCTCCCAATCTATTGCCGTTCAGATAATAATCTGCCTTCCTGTTTTTGCCACCAAAGTGGATAACCTCGCATTTATCCACATTATACTGTATCTGCCATGCATCTGCCCAATCACCCAACCTGTCCAAATCATACTGGAGTTTCTCTGCATCCTCCTCACAGCACACACGCCCACCCAGCTTTGTGTCGTCTGCAAACTTGGAGATATTACATCTAGTTCCCTCGTCTAGATCATTAATATATATTGTGAATAGCTGGGGTCCTAGCACCGATCCTTGCGGTACCCCACTAGTCACTGCCTGCCACTCGGAAAAAGACCCGTTTATTCCAACTCTTTGCTTCCTGTCTGCCAACCAGTTCTCTATCCAAGTCAGTACCTTACCCCCAATCCCATGTGCTTCAACTTTACACGCTAATCTCTTATGCGGGACCTTATCGAAGCCTTCTGAAAGTCCAAATACACCACATCCACTGGTTCCCCCTTATCTATTCTACCAGTTACATCCTCAAAAAATTCCAGTAGATTAGTCAGGCACGATTTACCTTTTGTAAATCCATGTTGACTTTGTCCGATCCTGTCACGGTTTTCCAAGTGCTCTGCTATTACATCTTTTATAATGGACTCTAGCATTTTCCCCACTACCGATGTCAGGCTTACCGGTCTGTAATTCCCCGCTTTCTCTCTACCACCTTTTTTAAATAGTGGAGTTACATTAGCTACCCTCCAATCCATGGGAACTGTGCCAGAGTATATAGAATTTTGGAAGATGACCAGCAATGCATCTACTATTTCTAGGGCCACTTCCTTAAGTACCCTAGGATGTAGATTATCAGGCCCTGGGGATTTATCGGCCTTCAATCCCATCAATTTCCCTAACACCATTTCCCTACAAATACTGATTTCATTCAGTTCCTCCCTCTCATTAGACCCTATGTTCTCCGACATCTCTGGGAGGTTATTTGTGTCCTCCTTTGTGAAGACAGAACCAAAGTATGTATTTAATTGGTCAGCCATTTCTTTGTTCCCCATTATAAATTCCCCTGATTCTGACTGCAAGGGACCTACGCTTGACTTCACCAATCTTTTTCTCTTCACATATCTATAGAAGCTTTTACAGTCAGTTTTTTTGTTCCCTGCAAGCTTACTCTCATATTCTATTTTCCCCCTCTTAATTAATCCCTTTGTCCTCCTTTGCTGAATTCTAAACTGCTCCCAATCCTCAAGTTTGCTGCTTTTTCTGGCCAATTTATATGTCCTCTCCTTGGATCTTATGCTATCCCTAATTTCCCTTGTTAGCCACGGTTGCGCCACCATTTTTGTTTTATTTTTATGCCACACTGGGATGAACAAATTCTGTAGTTCATCCATGCGATCTTTAAATGTTTGCCATTGCCTATCCACCGTCAACCCTTTAAGTAACGTTCCCCAATCCATCCTAGCCAACTCGCGCCTCATACCATCTTAGTTTGCTTTATTTAAATTCAGGACCATAGTCTCTGAGTCAACTACTTCACTCTCCATCTTAATGAAGAATTCTATCATATTATGATTGCTCCTCCCCAAGGGGCCTCGCACAACAAGATTGCTAATCAATCCTTTCTCATTACATAATACCCAGTCTATGATGGCCTGATCTCTAGTTGGTTCCTCGACATATTGGTCCAGGAAACCATCCCGTATACACTCTCGGAATTCCTCCTCCACAGTATTGTTACTAATTTGGTTAGCCCAATCTATATGTAGATTAAAGTCACCCATGATAACTGCTGTGCCCTTATTGCACGCATCTCTAATTTCCCGTTTAATGCCATCTCCAACCTCAGCATTACTGTTTGGGGGTCTGTATACAACTCCCACTATCGTTTTCTGCCCCTTGATATTTCTCAGCTCTACCCATACAGATTCCACATCATCAGAGCTAATATCCTTCCTTACTATTGTGTTACTCTCCTCTTTAACCAGCAATGCTACCCCACCTCCCTTTCCTTTTAGCCTGTCCTTTCTGAATATTGAATACCCCTGGATGTTGAATTCCCAGCCTTGGTCACCCTGGAGCCATGTCTCCGTAATCCCAATTATATCATATCCATTTACATCTATTTGCGCAGCTAATTCATCCACCTTATTACGAATGCTCCTCGCATTAAGACACAAAGCCTTCAGGCTTGTTTTTTTAACACTCTTAGTCCTTTTAGAATTATTATTTACTGTGGCCCTGTTTGATTTACACCCTTGATTTCTCTGCCTTCCACTTTTGCTTTTCTCCTTCCTGTCTTTTGCTTCTATCCTTGCTTCCCTTTCCTCTGTTTCCCTGCACAGGTTCCCAACCCCCTGCCATTTTAGTTTAAACCCTCCCCAACAACACTACCTCCTTGTACTCTAGTCCTCTAGATATAAGGGCCAGCATCCCGTTAGCCTTTTATATCCAAAGTGGATGACCTCACATTTGCCTACATTGAAATCCATTTGGCAGTTTTGCCCATTCACTTCAACATTTTTTTTTAATATTCATTCATGGGATGTGGGCGTCACTGGCAAGGCCAGCATTTATTGCCCATCCCTAGTTGCCCTTGAGAAGATGGTGGTGAGCCGCTGCCTTGAACCGCTGCAGTCCGTGTGCTGAAGGTACTCCCACAGTGCTGTTAGTTAATTAAATAAATCTGGAATTAAAAAGCTAGTATCAATAAATGTAACCATGAAACTATCGGATTGTTGTAAAAACCCATCTGGTTCACTAATGTCCTTTAGGGAAGGAAATCTGCCGTCCTTACCTGGTCTGGTCTATATGTGACTCCAGACCCACAGCAATGTGGTTGACTCTTAACTGCCCTCTGAAATGGCCCAGCGAGTCACTGAGTTGTAACAAACCGCTACAAAACATAATAAGAATCAAACCGGATCGACCTCGGCACCGGCTACGGACACGGCAATGGCACACCCAGCCCAGTCGACCCTGCAAAGTCCTCTTCACCAACATCTGGGGACTTGTGCCAAAATTGGGAGAGCTGTCCCACAGACTAGTCAAGCAACAGCCTGACATAGTCATACTCACAGAATCATACCTTTCAGCCAATGTCCCAAACTCCTCCATCACCATCCCTGGGTATATCCTGTCCCACCGGCAGGACAGACCCACCAGGGGTGGCGGCACAGTGCTATACAGTCAGTGGCCCTGGGAGTCCTCAACATTGACTCCGAACCCCATGAAGTCTCATGGCTTCAGGTCAAGCGTGGGCAAAGAAACCTCCTACTGATTACCACCTACAGCCCTCCCTCAGCTGATGAATCAGTACTCCTCCATGTTGAACACCACTTGGAAGAAGCACTGAGAGTAGCAAGGGCACAGAATGTACTCTGGGTGGGGGACTTCAATGTCCATCACCAAGAGTGGCTCAGTAGCACCACTACTGACCGAGCTGGCCGAGTCCTGAAGGACATAACTGCCAGTCTGGGCCTGCGACAGGTGGTGAGACAACCAACACGAGGGGAAAAACCTACTTGACCTCGTCCTCACCAATCTACCTGTCGCAGATGCATCTGTCTATGACAGCATTGGTAGCAGTGACCACCGCACAGTCATTGTGGAGACGAAGTCCCATCTTCACACTGAGGACACCCTCCATCGTGTTGTGTGTTGAATTTCTTCACCCAGAGAGTGGTGAACCTGTGGAATTCTCTACCACAGAAGGCAGTTGAGGCCAATTCATTAAATATATTCAAGAAGGAGTTAGATATATTTCTTAAGGCTAAAGGGATCAAGGGATATGGGTAGAAAGCAGGGACAGGGTACTGAATTTGGATGATCAGCCATGATCTCATTAAATGGCGGAACAGGCTCAAGGGGCCGAATGGCCTACTCCTATCTTCTGTGTTTCTATGTGTGGCACTACCACCGTGCTAAATGGGATAGATTCAGAACAGATCTAGCAGCTCAAAACTGGGCATCCATGAGGCGCTGTTGGCCATCAGCAGCAGCAGAATTGTATTCCACCACAATCTTTAACTTCATGGCACGGCATATGCCTCACCCTACCATTACCACCAAGCCAGGAGACCAACCCTGGTTCAATAAGGAGTGTAGAAGAGCATGCCAGGAGCAGCACCAGGCGTACCTAAAAATGAGGTGCCAACCTGGGGAAGCTGCAACACAGGACTACATACATGCTAAACAGTGGAAGCAGCATGCTATAGACAGGGCTAAGCGATCCCACAATCAACAGATCAGATCAAAGCTCTGCAGTCCTGCCATATCCAGTCGTGAATGGTGGTGGACCATTAAACAACTAACAGGAGGAGGAGGCTCCATGAATATCCCCATCCTCAATGATAGTGGAGCCCAGCACGTGAGTGCAAAAGACAAGGCTGAAGCGTTTGCAACCATCTTCAGCCAGAAGTGCCGAGTGGATGATCCATATCGGCCTCCTCCTGAGGTCCCCACCACCACAGAAACCAGTCTTCAGCCAATTCGATTCAATCATCATCAAAGTAATGGAAAGTGTCATCGACAGTGCTGTCAAGCAGCACTTACTCACCAATAACCTGCTCACTGATGTCCAGTTTGGGTTCCGCCAGAACCACTCGGCTCCAGACCTCATTACAGACTTGGTCCAAACATGGACAAAGGAGCTGAATTCCAGAGGTGAGGTGAGAGTGACTGCCCTTAACATCAAGGCAGCATTTGACCGAGTGTGGTATCAAGGAGCCCTAGTAAAACTGAAGTCAATGGGAATCGGGGGGGCGGAAAACTCTCCACTGGCTGGAGTCATAACTAGCACAAAGGAAGTTGGTTGTGGTGGTTGGAGGTCAATCATCACAGCCTCAGGACATCGCTGCAGGAGTTCCTCAGGGCAGTGTCCTAGGCCCAACCATCTTCAGCTGCTTCATCAATGACCTTCCCTCCATCATAAGGTCAGAAGTGGGGATGTTCGCTGATGACTGCACAGTGTTACATAACATAAGAAATAGGAGCAGGAGTAGGCCATTCGGCCCTTCGAGCTTGCTCCGCCATTCAATGAGATCATGGCTGATCTTCTGCCTCAATTCCATTCACCGGCCCTTATTGCCATATCCCTTGATGCCCTTACTAGTCAGAAATCTATCGACTTCTGTTTTGAATATACCCAATGACTGAGACTCCACAGCCCTCTGGGGTAGAGAATTCCAAAGATTCACCACCCTCTGTGTGAAGACATTTCTTCTGATCTCAGTCCTGAATGGCCTACCCTTTATCCTGAGGCTGTGGCCCCTGGTTCTAGACTCCCCAGCCAAGGGAAACATTCTCCCAGCATCCACCCGATCAAGCACTGTAATAATTTGGTTTGCTTCAATGAGATCCCTTCTCATTCTTCTGAATTCAAGAGAATACAGGCCTAGTTTACTCAATCTCTTCTCATACGACAGTCCCGCCATCCCAGGAATCAATCTCGTGAACCTTCGTTGCACTCCCTCTATGGCAAGTATATCCTTCCTTAGGTAAGGAGACCAAAATTGTACACAGTACTCCAGGTGTGGTCTCACCAAGGCCCTATATAATTGGAGTAAGACTTCTTTACTCCTGTACTCTAATCCTCTTGTAATGAAGACCAGTATACCATTTGCCTTCCTAATGGCTTGCTGCACCTGCACATTCACTTTCAGTGACTCATGTACAAGGACACCCAGGTCCCTTTGAGCATCTGCATTCCCCAATCTTTCATCATTTAGGAAATACTCTGCCTTTCTGTTTTTTCTACCAAAGTGGATAACTTCACATTTATCCACATTATAATCCATCTGCCATGTTCTCGCCCACTCACTGAGCCTGTCAAGATCCCCTTGAAGCCTCTTCACATCCTCTTCGCAACTGACACTGCCACCTAGCTTT
Source organism: Squalus acanthias (assembly GCA_030390025.1). Taxonomy (NCBI): domain Eukaryota; kingdom Metazoa; phylum Chordata; class Chondrichthyes; order Squaliformes; family Squalidae; genus Squalus; species Squalus acanthias. The sequence continues at coordinate 17,312 of JASTWF010000437.1, forward strand.
GTATCATCAGCAAATTTGGAAATGTTACATTTAGTCCCCTCATCCAAATCATTGATATAGATTGTGAATAGCTGGGGCCCAAGAACCGATCGTTGTGGTACCCTACTATTCACAGCCTGCCATCCTGAAAAAGACCCGTTTATCCCTACTCTTTGTTTTCTGTCTGTTAACCAATTCTCAATCCATGCTAGTATACTATGCCCGATACGAGACTCCCAAAACAAGCGCTCTATTCGGAGCTCCGGCACGGCAAGAGGAAACGCTTCAAGGACACCCTCAAAGCCTCCTTGAAAAAGTGTAACATCCCCACCGACACCTGGGAATCCCTGGCCCAAGACCGCACAAAGTGGAGGAGAAGGCGCCGAACACTTCGAGTCTCTTTGCCGGGAGCAAGCGGAAGCTAAGCGCAAGGAGCGCACGTCAACCCAAGCACCCCACCCACCCGCCCCTTCAACCACCGTCTGCCCCACCTGTGACAGAGACTGTAGGTCCCGCATTGGACTCATCAGTCACCTGCGAACTAATTTTTAATGTGGAAGCAAGTCATCCTCGGTTCTGAGGGACTGCCTAAGAAGAGAAGATTACCCCCAATTCCATGTGCCCTAATTTTGTTCACCAACCTCTTGTGTGGGACCTTATCGAAGGCCTTCTGAAAATCCAGATACACCACATCTACCGGTTCCCCTTTGTCTACTCCACTAGTTACATCCTCAAAGAACTCCAATAGGTTTGTCAAACAGGACTTCCCTTTCATAAATCCATGTTGACTCTGCCCAATCTTACTATTAGTTTCTAAGTGCCCAGTTATTGCATCCTTTATAATAGATTCCAGCATTTTCCCAACTACTGATGTGAGGCTAACAGGTCTGTAGTTCCCCATTTTCTCTCTCCCTCCTTTCTTAAATAGCGAGGTTACATTTGCTATCCTCCAATCTGCAGGAACCGTTCCAGAATCTATAGAATTTTGGAAGATGACAACCAATGCGTCCACTATCCCAATGGCCACCTCTTTCAAAACCCTAGGATGTAGGTCATCCGGTCCTTGGGATTTATCGACTTTTAGTCCCATTAATTTTGCTAGTACTGTTTTTTTACTAATAATTTCTTTAAGTTCCTCATTTTCGCCACACCCTTGGTTTTCTCGTATTTCTGAGAGGTTTTTTGTGTCTTCCTCCGTGAAGACAGAAATAAAGTATTTATTTAATTTCTCTGCCATTTCCTCATTCCCCATTATAAATTCTCCCGTCTCTGACTGTAAAGGACCTACATTTTCCTTCGCCAGTCTTTTCCTTTTCACATACCTATAGAAGCTTTTACAATCCGTTTTTATATTTTTCGCTAGTTTGTGCTCATATTCCATTTTCCCTTTCTTTATCAATTTCTTGGTCTTTCTTTGCTGATTTCTAAAAAGATCCCAATCCTCAGGCTGACCACTTTTTCTGGCAACTTTATAAGCTTCCTCCTTTGACTGAATACTAGCTTTAATTTTTTTTGTTATCCATGTTTGGATCCCTTTTCCTTTTGGGTTTTTATGCCTCAGAGGAATATATGTTTGTTGCAAATTATGCATTATTTCCTTGAATGTTAGCCATTGTATGTCCACCTTCATACCTTTTAGTGTAGTCTCCCAATCTACCATGGCCAACTTATCCCTCATACCCTTGTAGTTTCCTCTGTTTAGATTGAAGACCTTAGTTTCAGATTGGACTACATCACTCTCAAACTTAATATAAAATTCAATCATATTATGGTCACTTGTCCCTAAAGGCCCCTTTACCACAAGATTATTGATTAGCCCTTTCTCATTACACAGTACCAGATCCAGAATAGCCTGTTCCCTGGTTGGTTCCCCCACATACTGATCCAGGAAACCATCTCGCATGCATTCCAAGAATTCGTCCTCCACACCATTAGTGGTAATTTGATTTGCCCAGTCAATATGTAGATTAAAGTCCCCCATGATTACCGTATTGCCCTTGTTACATGCACTTCTAATCTCTTGATTGATACTGTGCCCTACATTACCACTACTGTTTGGTGGCCTATACACAACTCCCACCAATGTTTTCCGCCCTTTGCTGTTTCTTAGCTCCACCCAAACTGATTCCAGTTCTACATCACGATCTGCCAGTGTTCAGTGCCATTCGCAACTCCTTAGATAATGAAGCAGTCCATGCCCACATGCAGCAATGATGTGGAGATGCCGGTGTTGGACTGGGGTGGACAAAAGTGAGAAGTCGCACAACACCAGGTTATAGTCCAACAGTTTTATTTGAAATCACAAGCTTTCGGAGCGCTGTTCCTTCGTCAGGTTCACCTGACGAAGACCTGTCACCTGACGAAGGAGCAGCGCTCCGAAAGCTTGTGATTTCAAATAAAACTGTTGGACTATAACCTGGTGTTGTGCGACTTCTCACACATGCAGCAAGACCTGGATGACATTCAGGCTTGGGCTGATAAGTGGCAGGTAACATTCGCGCCACAGAAGTGCCAGGCAATGACTATCTCCAACAAGCGGGAGTCTAACCACCGCCCCTTGACATTCAATGGCATTACCATCACCGAATCCCCCACCATCAACATCCTGGGGGTCACCATTGACCAGAAACTTAACTGGACCAGCCACATAAGTACTGTGGCAACTAGAGCAGGTCAGAGGCTAGGTATTCTGTGGCGAGTGTCTCACCTCCTGACTCCCCAAAGCCTTTCCACCATCTACAAGGCACAAGTAAGGAGTGTGATGGAATACTCTCCACTTGCCTGGATGAGTGCAGCTCCAACAACACTCAAGAAGCTCAACATCATCCAGGACAAAACAGATCATTTGATAAGCAGCCCATTTGATTGGCACCTCATCCACCACCTTAAACATTCACTCCCTGCACCACCGGCGTACCGTGGCTGCAGTGTGTACCATCTACAAAACCCGCGACCTCTTCCACCTAGAAGGACAAGGGCAGCAGGCGCATGGGAACACCACCACCTCCAAGTTCCCCTCCAAGTCACATGCCATCCTGACTTAGAAGTATATGGCCGATCCTTCATCGTCGCTGGGTCAAAATCCTGGAACTCCCTCCCTAACAGCACTGTGGGAGTACCTTCACCACACGGACTGCAGCGGTTCAAGAAGGCGGCTCACCACCACCTTCTCAAGGGCAACTAGGGATGGGCAATAAATGCTGGCCTTGCCAGCGATGCCCAGATCCCATAAGCGAATATAAAAGGTAGGGAGTTCCAGGATTTTGAACCACATCCACTGGTTCTCCCTTATCTATTCTACCAGTTACATCCTCAAAAAACTCCAGGAGGTTTGTCAAACACGACTCCCCTTTCATAAATCCATGTTGACTTTTTCTAAGTGTCCTGTTATCACATCCTTTATAATAGACTCTAGCATTTTCCCTACTACTGATGTTAGGCTAACCAGTCTGTAGTTCCCTGTTTTTTCTCTCCCTCATTTTTTAAATAGTGGGGTTACATTTGCCACCCTCCAATCTGCAGGAACTGTTCCATAATCTATAGAATTTTGGAAGATGACAACCAATGCATCCACTATTTCCATGGCTACCTCTTTTAGTACTCTGGGATGCAGATTATCAGGCCCTGGGGATTTATCGGCTTTCAGTCCCATTAATTTCTCCAGCACTATTTTTTTTACGAATACTAATTTCCTTTAATTCCTCCTTCTCACTAGACCCTTGGTTCCCTAGCATTTCTGGGAAGTTATTTGTGTCCTCTTCCGTGAAGACAAAACCAAAGTATTTGTTTAATTGCTTTACCATTTCCTTGTTCCCCATTATAAATTGTCCCATTTCTGATTGTAAGGGACCTACATTTGTCTTCACTAATCTTTTTCTTTTTACATACTTGTAGAAGCTTTTACAATCTGCTTTTATGTTCCTTGCAAGTTTACTCTTATACTCTATTTTTTCCCTCTTAATCAATCTCTTGGTCCTTTTCTGCTGAATTCTGAACTGCTCCCAATCGTCAGGCTTGCTACTTTTTCTGGCAACTTTATATGACTCCTCTTTGGATCTAATACTATCCTTAATTTCTTTTGTTAGCCATGGTTGGGCCGCTTTTCCTATTATGTTTTTGTGCCAGAAAGGAATGTATAACTGTTGCAATTCATGCATTCGTTCCTTAAATGTTAGCCATTGCCTATCCACCGTCATGCCTTTTAATGAAGCTCCCCAATCTATCATAGCCAACTCACACCTCATACCTTCGTAGTTTCCTTTGTTTAGATTTAGGACCCTAGTTTCGGATTGGACTACTTCACTTTCCATCTTAATGAAGAATTCTATCATGTTATGGTCACTCTTCCCTAAAGGACCCCGCACAACAAGATTATTAATTAACCCCTTCTCATTGCACAATACCCAATCTAGGATAGCCTGTTCCCTAGTTGGCTCCTCAACGTACTGGTCTAAAAAACCATCTCGTACACACTCCAGGAATTCATCCTCCACAGTATTATTGCTAATTTGGTTTGGCCAGTCTATATATAGATTAAAGTCACCCATGATTACTGTAGTACCCTGTTACATGCATCTCTAATTTCCTGTTTGATGCCGTCCCCTACATTACCACTACTGTTTGGAGGCCTATAGACAACGCCCACCATTGTTTTCTGCCCCTTGGGGCTTCTTAGCTCCATCCAGACTGATTCTACATCTTGATTTTTTGAGCCAATATTCTTCCTCACTATTGCTCTGATTTCATCCTTTACTAACAACGCCACCCCACCTCCTTTTCCTTTTTGGCTGTCCTTCCTAAATATCGAATATCCTTGGATATTCAGCTCCCAGCCTTGGTCAACCTGCAGCCATGTCTCCGTAATCGCAATTATATCGTATCCGTTTACATCTATTTGCGCTGTTAATTTGTCTACCTTATTACGAATGCTTCGTGCATTCAGATACAGTGCCTTTAGATTTGTCTTTTTAACATTTTTAGACATCTTAACATTTTTTTGTACTATGGCCCTATTTGTCTTATTACCATTTTTTCTTACCCGGACCCTATTTGTTAGTGCACTCATTTGTTTGTACGCTCTGTCCCTTCCTGACACAATCTAGTTATTCTTACCCCAATCACTTTCCTGCACTGCTTCCTTGTCTTTTCTCTTTAGCATTCTAGATTTCTCACCACTGGGACCCTCCCCCACCCCCCCCCACCCTTATTTAGTTTAAAGCCCTATCTACCTCCCTAGTTATTCGATTCGCCAGAACTCTGGTCCCAGCATGGTTCAGGTGTAGTCCGTCCCAACGGAACAGCTCTCTCTCTCCCCAGTACTGATGCCAGTGCCCCACGAATCGAAATCCACTTCTCCCACACCAATCTTTGAGCCACACATTCATCTCCCTGATCCTATTGACCCCATGCCAATTTGCTCGCGGCTCCGGTAATAACCCAGAGATTATGACCTTTGTGGTTCTGCTCAAACTCTCTCAGCAGAACCTCTTTCTTTGTCCTACCTATGTCGTTGGTACCTATGTGGACCACGACAACTGGATCCTCCCCCTCCAAATTCTTCTCCAGCCCGGAGGAGATGTCCTTTACCCTAGCACCGGGGTAGGCAACATAGCCTTCGGGACTCATGCTCCTGGCTGCAGAGAACAGTGTCTATTCCCCTAACTATACTGTCGCCTACTACAACCACCTTTTTACTCCCCCCACTTCAACGGCTTCCTGTACCACGGTGCCGTGGTCAGTTTGCCCATCCTCCCCGCAGTCCCCACCACTTGCCCACAAGGGTTGCAAGAACCTCGAATCTATTGGACAAGTGCAGGGACTGAGGCTCCTGCAGTACTACCTCCTGGATCCTCGTACCTGCCTCACTCGCAGTCACACCCTAGTGGGAGGATAGAGGATTGGGAAAACTTTAAAAGACAGCAAAAAATAACAAAAAGATTGATTAAGAAAGGGAAGATAGATTATGAAAGTAAATTAGAAAAAAATATAAAAACAGATAGCAAGAGTTTTTATAGTTATATAAAAAGAAAAAGGGTGGCTAAAGTAAATGTTGGTCCCTTAGAGGATGAGACCGGGAAATTAATGGTGGGAAATATGGAGATGGCAAATACACTGAATGAATATTTTGTATCAGTCTTTACAGTAGAGGACACTAAGAATATCCCAACACTGGACAAACAGGGGGCTATAGGGGGAGAGGAGCTAAACACGATCAAAATCACTAAGGAATTGGTACTCGGTAAAATAATGGGACTCAAGGCGGATAAATCACCTGGACCTGATGGCTTACATCCTAGGGTCTTGAGGGAAGTGGCAGTAGGGATTGTGGATGCATTGGTAATAATTTTCCAAAACTCCCTGGACTCAGCAAAGATCCCGGCAGACTGGAAAACTGCTAATGTAACACCTTTATTTAAAAAGGGCAGTAGACAGAAGGCTGGAAACTATAGACCGGTTAGCCTAACATCTGTGGTAGGTAAAATTTTGGAGTCCATTATTAAGGAGACAGTAACGGGACATTTGGATAATCATAATTTAATAGGACAAAGTCAGCATGGTTTTATGAAGGGGAAGTCATGTTTGACAAATTTGCTGGAGTTCTTTGAGGAAGTAACACACAGGGTGGATAAAGGGGAACCAGTGGATGTGGTGTATTTAGACTTCCAAAAGGCATTTGACAAGGTGCCACACAAAAGATTATTGCTTAAGATAAAAAATCACGGGATTGGGGGTAATATTCTGGCATGGATAGAGGATTGGCTATCTAACAGAAGGCAGAGAGTTGGGATAAATGGTTAATTCTCAGACTGGCAATCAGTAACTAGTGGTGTTCCGCAGGGGTCAGTGCTGGGTCCCCAACTCTTTACAATCTATATTAACGATTTGGAGGAGGGGACCGAGTGTAACATATCAAAGTTTGCAGATGATACTAAGATGGGAGGGAAAGTAGTGAGTGAGGAGGACATAAAAAATCTGCAAGGGGACATAGACAGGCTAAGTAAGTGGGCAGAGATTTGGCAGATGGAATACAATACTGGAAAGTGTGAGGTTATGCACTTTGGCAGGAAAAATAGTAGAGCAAGTTATTATCTAAATGGCAAGAAACTGGAAAGTACTGAAGTACAAAGGAATCTGGGGGTCCTGGTGCACGAAACTCAAAAGGTTAGTATGCAGGTGCAGCAAGTGATTAAGAAGGCCAGTGGAATGTTGGCTTTCATTGCTAAGGGGATAGAATATAAAAATAGGGAGGTATTGCTTCAGTTGTACAAGGTATTGGTGAGACCGCACCTGGAATACTGCATACAGTTTTCGTGTCCATACTTAAGAAAAGACATACTTGCTCTCGAGTCAGTACAAAGAAGGTTCACTCGGTTAATCCCGGGGATGAGGGGATGGACATATGAGGAGAGGTTGGGTAGATTGGGACTCTACTCATTGGAGTTCAGAAGAATGAGAGGCGATCTTATTGAAACATATAAGATTGTGAAGGGGTTGGATCGGGTGGATGCGGGGAGGATGTTCCCGATGACGGGTGAGACTAGAACTAGGGGACATAGTCTTAGAATAAGGGGCTGCTCTTTCAAAACTGAGATGAGAAGGAACTACTTCACTCAGAGGGTGGTAGGTCCATGGAATATGCTGCCACAAAAAGCTGTAGAAGCTACATCATTACATAAATTTAAAACAGAAATAGACAGTTTCCTAGAAGTAAAGGGCATTAAGGGTTACGGGGAGCGGGCAGCAATTTGGACATGAGTCTAGGTTCGGATCGGTCATGGCCCTGTGGGTAGTGAAGCGGGCCCAGGGGCCGTGTAGCCTGATTCTGCTCCTATTTTGTGTGTCCAATTCTGTTAGATGCAGGAGATGGTTCTGTGATAGTAGATAGTAGATTGGCGGTTAGGATCAGATCAGCCATGATCTTATTGAATGGCGGAGCAGGCTCGAGGGGCCGATTGGCCTACTCCTGCTCCTATTTCTTATGTTCTTATGTCCCTGACCACGTGTCAATTCTAAAGTATTTAATCTAAGGGGTGTGGCTGCCTCCTGGAGCAAAAGGTCCAGGTAACTCTCTCCCTCCCTGATGTCTCGCAATGTCTGCAGCTCGGACTCCAGCTCCTCAACTCGGAGCCGAAGTTCCTCGAGCCGCAGACACTTACCGCAGATGTAGTCACCCTGGACAAAAATATCCACAAGCTCCCACATATTGCAGCAGCAACACATCTACTGTTCGCCCATTATTTTATTTATTTAATTAATTAGTTTAGTGTTAATCAAATTATTTACCTCGTTTAGTTCATTAAATTAAGTTTAGGTTTTAAAATTTAGTTATATGTTATATGTTAACTTAAAACTTAGCCCACAGTCACTACCAATCACTTACCTGCCTTACCTGTAACGTCACACTGCCGCTTTCTCTTGTTGATGCAGGTCTGTTGCTGCTTTTATCCCCGCTCTCGGGCCTCGGTCTGCTCCCGCTCTCGGGCCTCGGTCTCTCCCGCTCTCGGGCCTCGGTCTCTCCCGCTCTCGGGCCTCGGTCTCTCCCGCACTCGGGCCTCGGTCTCTCCCGCTCTCGGGCCTCGGTCTCTCCCGCTCTCGGGCCTCGGTCTCTCCCGCTCTCGGGCCTCGGTCTCTCCCGCTCTCGGGCCTCGGTCTGCTCCCGCTCTCGGGCCTCGGTCTGCTCCCGCTCTCGGGCCTCGGTCTCTCCCGCTCTCGGGCCTCGGTCTCTCCCGCTCTCGGGCCTCGGTCTCTCCCGCTCTCGGGCCTCGGTCTCTCCCGCTCTCGGGCCTCGGTCTGCTCCCGCTCTCGGGCCTCGGTCTCTCCCGCTCTCGGGCCTCGGTCTGCTCCCGCTCTCGGGCCTCGGTCTCTCCCGCTCTCGGGCCTCGGTCTCTCCCGCTCTCGGGCCTCGGTCTGCTCCCGCTCTCGGGCCTCGGTCTCTCCCGCTCTCGGGCCTCGGTCTGCTCCCGCTCTCGGGCCTCGGTCTCTCCCGCTCTCGGGCCTCGGTCTCTCCCGCTCTCGGGCCTCGGCCTGCTTCCGCCCTCGGGCCTCGGTCTCTCCCGCTCTCGGGCCTCGGTCTGCTCCCGCTCTCGGGCCTCGGTCTGGTCCCGCTCTCGGGCCTCGGTCTGCTCCCGCTCTCGGGCCTCGGTCTGCTCCCGCTCTCTGGCCTCGGTCTGCTCCCGCTCTCGGGCCTCGGTCTGGTCCCGCTCTCGGGCCTCGGTCTGCTCCCGCTCTCGGGCCTCGGTCTGCTCCCGCTCTCGGGCCTCGGTCTGCTCCCGCTCTCGGGCCTCGGCCTGCTCCCGCTCTCGGGCCTCGGTCTGCTCCCGCTCTCGGGCCTCGGTCTCTCCCGCTCTCGGGCCTCGGTCTCTCCCGCTCTCGGGCCTCGGTCTGCTCCCGCTCTCGGGCCTCGGTCTGCTCCCGCTCTCGGGCCTCGGTCTGCTCCCGCTCAGGTCTGCCGCCGCTCTGCGGGTAAAGTTAGGAAAAGCAAACACCTCCTTCCCCCACTTCACCGAACTCCCACACTTATCAAGCTCTCAGTTGTTCACTCTGTGCTCGCTGCACTCACAGGCCCCTGTGTTTATACTGTTTGTGACTCAGAAGAGTCCTCCCAAAATGCATCACCTCACACTTTTCAGGGTTAAATTCCATTTGCCACTGTTCTGCCCATCTGACCAACCCGTCTATATCGTCCTGTAGCCCGAGGCTTCCCTCCTCGCTATTTACCACCCCACCAATTTTCGTGTCATCTGCGAACTTACTGATCATACCTCCTACATTCATATCTAAATCATTAATGTACACTGCAAACAGCAAAGGACCCAGCACCGATCCCTGCGGTACACCACTGGACACAGGCTTCCAATCACAAAAACAACCTTCGACCTCACCCTCTGTTTCCTGCCACTAGGAAACTGACTCTCACTGGGGTACAGTTCCACAGACACTGACTCTCACTGGGGTACAGTTCCACAGACACTGACTCTCGCTGGGGTACAGTCCCACAGACACTGACTCTCACTGGGGTACAGTTCCACAGACGCTGACTCTCACTGGGGTAAAGTTCCACAGACACTGACTCTCACTGGGGTACAGTTCCACAGACACTGACTCTCACTGGGGTACAGTTCCACAGACACTGACTCTCACTGGGGTACAGTTCCACAGACACTGACTCTCACTGGGTTACAGTTCCACAGACACTGACTCTCACTGGGGTACAGTCCCACAGACACTGACTCTCACTGGGGTACAGTTCCACAGACACTGACTCTCACTGGGGTACAGTCCCACAGACACTGACTCTCACTGGGGTACAGTTCCACAGACACTGACTCTCACTGGGGTACAGTTCCACAGACACTGACTCTCACTGGGGTACAGTTCCACAGACACTGACTCTCACTGGGGTACAGTTCCACAGGCACTGACTCTCACTGGGGTACAGTTCCACAGACACTGACACTCACTGGGGTATAGTTCCACAGACACTGACTCTCACTGGGGTATAGTTCCACAGACACTGACTCACACTGGGGTACAGTTCCACAGACACTGACTCTCACTGGGGTACAGTTCCCCAGACACTGACTCTAACTGGGGTGCAGTTCCACAGACACTGACTCTCACTGGGGTATAGTTCCACAGACACTGACTCTCACTGGGGTACAGTTCCCCAGACACTGACTCTAACTGGGGTGCAGTTCCACAGACACTGACTCTCACTGGGGTACAGTTCCCCAGACACTGACTCTAACTGGGGTGCAGTTCCACAGACACTGACTCTCACTGGGGTACGGGTTCCACAGACACTGACTCTCACTGGGGTACAGTTCCTCAGACACTGACTCTCACTGGGGTACAGTTCCACAGACACTGGAGGTACTGTACCCCAGTATGAGTGGAGTCTTTACCCTGATGTGCTTGTTGTTGACTCTTTTGCTTTTCCTTTTTGCAGCATGTTGTCATTGAAGGGGACCATCATCCTGCTGCTGCTGTTCTTCAGCAGTTTGTTTGGCAGTATCTTCATGCTGGCTCCGTTTCTCCCGATCATGCTCCTCTCCACAGCTTGGTATCGCTATATCACGGACCGCATCGTGGCAGTGTGGCTCACCTTTCCTGTGGTAAGTGATCACCTCTGGGAGAGCCACGCTGATTGTGCCTCCGGCTTACAATCACACAACCTGACAGCATGGAATGAATCCATTCGGTCCGAGCTATCCAATTAGTCTTGCTCCCCCGCTCTTTCCTCACAGAGGGATGTTGTCAGGTTTCAGCGAGAGTAGGATCAACACAAATTGTTCTCTCCATTCAGTATCTGTATCTTTCCCTCCCCCATTCTCCAGCTGTTTGAACCCCTCCCCCATTCCCCAGCTGTTTGAACCCCTCCCCCATTCCCCAGCTGTTTGAACCCCTCCCCCATTCCCCAGCTGTTTGAACCCCTCCCCCATTCCCCAGCTGTTTGAACCCCTCCCCCATTCCCCAGCTGTTTTTGGACCCCTCCCCCATTCTCCAGCTGTTTTTGGACCCCTCCCCCATTCTCCAGCTGTTTGATCCCCTCCCCCATTCTCCAGCTGTTGTTGAACCCCTCCCCCATTCTCCATCTGTTTGTCCCCCTCCCCATTCTCCAGCTGTTTGATCCCCTCCCCATTCTCCAGCTGTTTGATCCCCTCCCCATTCTCCAGCTGTTTGAACCCCTCCCCCATTCTCCAGCTGTTTGAACCCTGCCTCCATTCTCCAGCTGTTGTTGAACCCCTCCCCCATTCTCCAGTTGTTTGAACCCCTCCCCCATTCTCCAGCTGTTGTTGAACCCCTCCCCCATTCTCCAGCTGTTGTTGAACCCCTCCCCCATTCTCCAGCTGTTGTTGAACCCCTCCCCCATTCTCCAGCTGTTTGATCCCCTCCCCCATTCTCCAGTTGTTTGAACCCCTCCCCCATTCTCCAGCTGTTTGAACTCCTCCCCATTCTCCAGCTGTTTGTCCCCCTCCCCATTCTCCAGCTGTTTTTGGACCCTTCCCCCATTCTCCAGCTGTTTGATCCCCTCCCCCATTCTCCAGCTGTTTTTGGACCCCTCCCCCATTCTCCAGCTGTTTGATCCCCTCCCCCATTCTCTAGCTGTTTTTGGACCCCTCCCCCATTCTCCAGCTGTTTGATCCCCTCCCCATTCTCCAGCTGTTTGATCCCCTCCCCATTCTCCAGCTGTTTGATCCCCTCCCCATTCTCCAGCTGTTTGAACCCCTCCCCCATTCCCCAGCTGTTTGAACCCCTCCCCCATTCCCCAGCTGTTTGAACCCCTCCCCCATTCTCCAGCTGTTTGATCCCCTCCCCCATTCTCCAGCTGTTTGATCCCCTCCCCATTCTCCAGCTGTTTGAACCCCTCCCCATTCTCCAGCTGTTTGAACCCCTCCCCATTCTCCAGCTGTTTGAACCCCTCCCCCATTCCCCAGCTGTTTGAACCCCTCCCCCATTCTCCAGCTGTTGTTGAACCCCTCCCCATTCTCCAGCTGTTTGATCCCCTCCCCATTCTCCAGCTGTTTGAACCCCTCCCCCATTCTCCAGCTGTTTGAACCCCTCTCCCATTCTCCAGCTGTTGTTGAACCCCTCCCCCATTCTCCAACTGTTTAATCCCCTCCCCCATTCTCCAGCTGTTTGAACCCCTCCCCCATTCTCCAGCTGTTGTTGAACCCCTCCCCCATTCTCCAGCTGTTGTTGAACCCCTCCCCCATTCTCCAGCTGTTTGAACCCCTCCCCCATTCTCCAGCTGTTGTTGAACCCCTCCCCCATTCTCCAGCTGTTTGATCCCCATCCCATTCTCCAGCTGTTGTTGAACCCCTCCCCCATTCTCCAGCTGTTTGTCCCCCTCCCCATTCTCCAGCTGTTTGATCCCCTCCCCTATTCTCCAGCTGTTTGAACCCCTCCCCCATTCTCCAGCTGTTTGAACCCCGCCTCCATTCTCCAGCTGTTGTTGAACCCCACCTCCATTCTCCAGCTGTTTGAACCCCGCCTCCATTCTCCAGCTGTTGTTGAACCCCGCCTCCATTCTCCAGCTGTTTGAACCCCGCCTCCATTCTCCAGCTGTTGTTGAACCCCGCCTCCATTCTCCAGCTGTTGTTGAACCCCGCCTCCATTCTCCAGCTGTTGTTGAACCCCTCCCCAATTCTCCAGATGTTCGTACCCCTCCCGCATTCTCCGTTTTGTGTAATGAGCATGGTCCATTGCCGTTTGAGTCAAAGATTCGCTCTGTGTGCGCAGGCCCTGATGGAGATGGTGCTCGGGGTGCGAGTGGTGATCACTGGCGATGGCTTCGTCCCCGGTGAGCGCAGTGTGATCATTATGAACCATCGGACTCGTCTGGACTGGATGTATCTGTGGAACTGCCTGCTCCGATATAGCTACCTCAGAATGGAGAAGATCTGCCTCAAGTCAACCCTCAAATCCATTCCGGGCTTTGGTTAGTGCCGCTGACCGTTGTCCCATGACCCAGTCACCGTTGTTCATTCATTGTGCAGTGGGAGGTGCTGGGATTAATAGTTCCTGTACAGTTGGGCTTGTTTGGATTGGGGAGTGAGGGTAGGGTTGACTTGTTCCATCGGACAGTGCAAAGGGAGCTTTAATCTGTATCTAACCCGTGCTGTACCTGCCCTGTGAGTGTTTGATGGGACAGTGCAGAGGGAGCTTTACTCTGTCTCTAACCCGTGCTGTAGCTGCTCTGGGAGTGTTTGATGGGACAGTGTAGAGGGAGCTTTACTCTGTATCTAACCCGTGCTGTACCTGCCCTGGGAGTGTTTGATGGGACAGTGTAGAGGGAGCTTTACTCTGTCTCTAACCCGTGCTGTAGCTGCCCTGGGAGTGTTTGATGGGACAGTGTAGAGGGAGCTTTACTCTGTATCTAACCCCGAGTTGTATCTGCCCTGGGAGTGTTTGATGGGACAGTGTAGAGGGAGCTTTACTCTGTATCTAACCCCGTGTTGTATCTGCCCTGGGAGTGTTTGATGGGACAGTGTAGAGGGAGCTTTACTCTGTATCTAACCCGTGCTGTAGCTGCCCTGGGAGTGTTTGATGGGACAGTGTAGAGGGAGCTTTACTCTGTACCAAACCCGTGCTGTACCTGCCCTGGGAGTGTTTGATGGGACAGTGTAGAGGGAGCTTTACTCTGTATCTAACCCGTGCTGTACCTGCCCTGGGAGTGTTTGATGGGACAGTGTAGAGGGAGCTTTACTCTGTATCTAACCCGTGCTGTATCTGCCCTGGGAGTGTTTGATGGGACAGTGTAGAGGGAGCTTTACTCTGTATCTAACCCGTGCTGTACCTGCCCTGGGAGTGTTTGATGGGACAGTGTAGAAACATAGAAACATAGAAGATAGGAGCAGGAGTAGGCCATTCGGCCCCTCGAGCCTGCTCCGCCATTCAATGAGATCATGGCTGATCATCCAAACTCAGTACCCTGTCCCTGCCTTCTCCCCATATCCCTTGATCCCTTTAGCCTTAAGAAATATATCTAACTCCTTCTTGAATATATTTAATGAATTGGCCTCCACTGCCTTCTGTGGTAGAGAATTCCACAGGTTCACCACTCTCTGGGTGAAGAAATTCCTCCTCATCTCTGGCCTAAATGGCTTACCCCTTATCTTTAGACTGTGACCCCTGGTTCTGGACTCCCCGACCATCGGGAACATCCTTCCTGCATCTAGTCTGTCTAGTCCTGTTAGAATTTTATAAGTTTCAATGAGATCCCCTCTCATTCTTCTAAACTCCAGCGAGTATAAGCCCAATCAACCCAATCTCTCCTCGTACGTCATTCCTGCCATCCCAGGTATCAGCCTGGTGAATCTTCGCTGCACTCCCTCCATGGCAAGAACATCCTTCCTCAGATAAGGCGACCAAAACTGCACACAATACTCAAGGTGTGGTCTCACCAAGGCCCTGTACAACTGCAGCAAGACATCCTTGTTCCTGTATTCGAACCCTCTTGCTATGAAGGCCAACATACCATTTGCCTTCTTATCCGCCTGCTGCACCTGTATGCTTACCTTCAGCGACTGGTGCACAAGGACACCCAGGTTTCGTTGCACTTCCCCTTCTCCCAATCTATTGCCGTTCAGATAATAATCTGCCTTCCCGTTTTTGACACCAAAGTGGATAACCTCGCATTTATCCACATTATAATGCATCTGCCATGATTCTGCCCAATCACCCAACCTGTCCAAATCATACTGCAGTATTTCAGCATCCTCCTCACAGCACACACGCCCACCCAGCTTTGTGTCATCTGCAAACTTGGAGATATTACATCTCGTTCCCTCATCTAGATCATTAATATATATTGTGAATAGCTGGGGTCCTAGGACCGATCCCTGCGGTACCCCACTAGTCACTGCCTGCCACTCGGAAAAAGACCCGTTTATTCCAACTCTTTGCCTTCTGTCTGCCAACCAGTTCTCTATCCAAGTCAATACCTTTCCCCCAATCCCTTGTGCCTTAACTTTACACGCTAATCTCTTATGCGGGACCTTATCGAAAACCTTTTGAAAGTCCAAATACACCACATCCACTGGTTCTCCCTTATCTATTTTACCAGTTACATCTTCAAAAAATTCCAGTAGATTAGTCAAGCATGATTTACCTTTTGTAAATCCATGTTGACTTTGTCCGATCCTGTCACTGTTTTCCAAGTGCTCTGCTATTATATCTTTTATAATGGACTCTAGCATTTTCCCCACTACCGATGTCAGGCTTATCGGTCTATAATTCCCCGTTTTCTCTCTACCACCTTTTTTGAATAGTGGGGTAACATTAGCTACCCTCCAATCCATGGGAACTGTTCCAGAATCGATCGAATTTTGGTAGATGGCCAGCAATGCATCTGCTATTTCTAGGGCCACTTCCTTAAGTACCCTAGGATGTAGATTATCAGGCCCTGGGGATTTATCGGCCTTCAATCCCGTCAATTTCGCTAACACCATTTCCCTACAAATACTGATTTCTTTCAGTTCCTCCCTCTCATTAGACCCTATGTTCCCTGACATCTCTGGGAGGTTATTTATGTCCTCCTTTGTGAAGACAGAACCAAAGTATGTATTTAATTGGTCAGCCATTTCTTTGTTCCCCATTATAAATTCCCCTGATTCTAACTGGGAGCTTTACTCTGTATCTAACCCATGCTGTACCTGCCCTGGGAGTGTTTGATGGGACAGTGTAGAGGGAGCTTTACTCTGTATCTAACCCCGTGCTGTACCTGCCCTGGGAGTGTTTGATGGGACAGTGTAGAGGGAGCTTTACTTTGTATCTAACCCCGTGCTGTACCTGCCCTGGGAGTGTTTGATGGGACAGTGTAGAGGGAGCTTTACTCTGTATCTAACCCGTGCTGTACCTGCCCTGGGAGTGTTTGATGGGACAGTGTAGAGGGAACTTTACTCTGTATCTAACCTGTGCTCTACCTGCCCTGGGAGTGTTTGATGGGACAGTGTAGAGGGAACTTTACTCTGTTTCGAACCCGTGCTGTACCTGCCCTGGGAGTGTTTGATGGGACATTGTACATAAGAACATAAGATGTTCTTAATTTATTAAATACGTGGGGTTACGGGGATAGGGTGGGATATGTGTCGGTGCAGGCTCGATGGGCCGAAATGGCCTCTATCTGCACTGTGGGGATTCTGTGATTCTGTGATGTAGGAGCAGGAGCAGGTCATTTGGCCCCTCGAGCCTGCTCCGCCATTCAATAAGATCATGGCTGATCTGATCTTGGCCTCAACTCCACCTCCCTGCCCGCTCCCCATAACCCTCGACTCCCTTACCATTCAAAAATCTGTCTATCTCCACCTTAAATATATTCAAGGACCCAGCCTCCACAGCTCTCTGGGGAAGAGAATTCCAAAGATTTACGACCCTCTGAGAGAAGAAATTCCTCCTCATCTCCGTTTTAAATGGGTTTCCCCTTATTCTGAAATTATGCCCCCTTGTTCTAGATTCCCCCACGAGGGGAAACATCCTCTCTGCATCTACCCTGTCAATCCCCCTCAGAATCTTATATGGATCCCCTCTCATTCTTCTAAACTCCAATGAGTATAGGCCCAACCTGCTCAACCTTTCTTCATAAGAGAACCCCTTCATCCAGGAATCAACCTCGTGAACCTTCTCTGAACTGCCTCCAATGCAAGTATATCCTTCCTTAAATAAGGAGACCAAATCTGTACACAGTACTCCAAGTGTGATCTCACCAACGTCCTGTAAAGTTGTAACAGGACTTCCCTACTTTTATACTCCATTCCCTTTGCAATAAAGGCCAACATTCCATTTGCCTTCCTAATTACTTGCTGTACCTGCATGCTAACTTTTTGTGATTCATGTACAAGGACCCCCAGATCCCTCTGTACCTCAGCATTTTATAATCTCTCTCCATTTAAATAATAATTTGCTTTTTTATTTTTCCTACCCAAGTGGATAACCTCGCATTTTCCCACATTATACCCCATATGCCAAATCTTGCCCACTCAGCCTATCTATATCCCTTTGGAGATTCTTTGTGTCCTCCACACAATTTGCTTTCCCACCTACCTTTGTATCATCAGCAAATTTGGCTACATTACACTCGGTCCTTTCATCCAAGTCATTGATATAGATTGTAAATAGTTGAGGCCCCAGCACCGATTCCTGCGGCACCCCACTAGTTACAGTTTGCCAACCTGAAAATGACCCATTTATCCCGACTCTCTGTTTTCTGTTAGTTAGCCAATCCTCTATCCATGCTAATATATTACCCCCAACCCCGTGAGCTCTTATCTTGTGTAGTAACCTTTTATGTGGCACCTTATCAAATGCCTTCTGGAGCTTTACTCTGTATCTAACCCCGTGCTGTACCTGCCCAGGAGTGTTTGATGGGACAGTGTAGAGGGAGCTTTACTCTGTATCTAACCTGTGCTGTACCTGCCCTGGGAGTGTTTGATGGGACAGTGTAGAGTGAGCTTTACTCTGTATCTAACCCGTGCTGTACCTGCCCTGGGAGTGTTTGATGGGACAGTGTAGAGGGAGCTTTACTCTGTATCTAACCTGTGCTGTACCTGCCCTGGGAGTGTTTGATGGGACAGTGTAGAGTGAGCTTTACTCTGTATCTAACCCGTGCTGTACCTGCCCTGGGAGTGTTTGATGGGACAGTGTAGAGGGAGCTTTACTCTGTATCTAACCTGTGCTGTACCTGCCCTGGGAGTGTTTGATGGGACAGTGTAGAGTGAGCTTTACTCTGTATCTAACCCGTTCTTTACCTGCCCTGGGAGTGTTTGATGGGACAGTGTAGAGGGAGCTTTACTCTGTATCTAACCCGTGCTGTACCTGCCCTGGGAGTGTTTGACGGGACAGTGTAGAGGGAGCTTTACTCTGTATCTAACCCGTGCTGTACCTGCCCTGGGAGTGTTTGACGGGACAGTGTAGAGGGAGCTTTACTCTGTATCTAACCCGTGCTGTACCTGCCCTGGGAGTGTTTGATGGGACTGTGTAGAGGGAGCTTTACTTTGTATCTAACCCGTGCTGTACCTGCCCTGGGAGTGTTTGATGGGACAGTGCAGAGGGAGCTTTACTTTGTATCTAACCCGTGCTGTACCTGCCCTGGGAGTGTTTGATGGGACAGTGTAGAGGGAGCTTTACTTTGTATCTACCCCGTGCTGTACCTGCCCTGGGAGTGTTTGATGGGACAGTGTAGAGGGAGCTTTACTTTGTATCTAACCCGTGCTGTACCTGCCCTGGGAGTGTCTGATGGGACTGTGTAAGATTCCAAGAGGTGAAGCTTTGCTCTAGCAAAAAGCCAGCACAGACCCAATGGGTCGAACGGCCTCCTCCTGTGCTTCACCCTTGTACGGGGCTACGGAGGAATCAGCCTGGCCTCCTGGAATGATCTGTTCTGGAACATGCAGATGTAGGCGGTGGGCAGAGGATCGGGCTCAGCTGCAATGCTTCCCATGGAGGAATACCCCATGGACTCACATTCCAGTCATGAAGAATGGCCCCTTGGGGGAGGGCGACAGGCTCCTGTAGCCTACAGGAGTGGGGTGTGGTTTGGCGGGTGGGAGAGGCTGCTAGCCCAGAGGCTCCTGACTAAGGAGCCTAGCGCACTCGGTTTGATCGCAAGCAGAGTGAGACGCAGCCATTGGTTGCCTGCCCGCGACACACAACAGGTTCAGCTGTGTGACCTTTCACCCCCAGCCTCACCACCCCAGGCCCGCTCTGCCTGCTCGCCTCAGACTCTCAGCCACCTCTGCACTGACCGCACGGAGACTGCAAGAAGAGGCCGTGCAGTCTCTGCAGCCGGACTCCACGCTCTCTGCTGCAGCGGTTTAGCTGCTATTCTCGATTTTAAATGTCATTTGCTGGAAATCCTCTGGCCGCTCACTCGCGTCTCAAAGGTTGCAGCTCTTGCGACAGGAAGCGCTCAGTTTGCTTCTGGCTCTGGTTACATACTTTGGCCTCAGTATTTTATCTTTAAAACCCACAAGACAGGAGGAACATTTTTGCACACGCTCTTCAACTTCCCCTCAGCTCTCTGCCCAGAGCGATTCTGCAGCTTTCCTCGGACTTTTATTACTTTGTGTTTAACAACAACAACAACAACTTGTATTTATATAGCGCCTTTAACATAATAAAACATCCCACGGCGCTTCACAGGAGTGTTATCCAAAAAATAAATTTGACACCGAGCCATATAAGGAGATGTTAGGGCAGATGACCATAGAAACATAGAAGATAGGAGCAGGAGTAGGCCATTCGGCCCCTCGAGCCTGTTCCGCCATTTAATGAGATCATGGCTGATCATCCAAATTCAGTACCCTGTCCCTGCTTTCTCCCCATATCCCTTGATCCCTTTAGCCTTAAGAAATATATCTAACTCCTTCTTGAATATATTTAATGACTTGGCCTCAACTGCCTTGTGTGGTAGAGAATTCCACAGGTTCACCACTCTCTGGGTGAAGAAATTCCTCCTCATCTCAGTCCTAAATGGCTTACCCCTTATCTTTAGACTGTGACCCCTGGTTCTGGACTCCCCCACCATCGGGAACATCCTTCCTGCATCTAGTCTGTCTAGTCCTGTTAGAATTTTATAAGTTTCAATGAGATCCCCTCTCATTCTTCTAAACTCCAGTGAGTATAAGCCCAATCGACCCAATCTCTCCTCATACGTCATTCCTGCCATCCCAGGTATCAGTCTGGTGAATCTTCGCTGCACTCCCTCCATGGCAAGAACATCCTCCCTCAGATGAGGTGACCAAAATTCCACACAATACTCAAGGTGTGGTCTCACCAAGGCCCTGTACAACTGCAGCAAGACATCCTTGCTCCTGTACTCGAATCCTCTCGCTACGAAGGCCAACATACCATTTGCCTTCTTAACCGCCTGCTGCACCTGCATGCTTACCTTCAGCGACTGGTGCACAAGGACACCCAGGTCTCGTTGCACTTCCCCTTTTCCCAATCTATTGCCGTTCAGATAATAATCTGTCTTCCTGTTTTTGCCACCAAAGTGGATAACCTCACATTTATCCACATTATACTGCATCTGCCATGCATCTGCCCAATCACCCAACCTGTCCAAATCATACTGGAGTTTCTCTGCATCCTCCTCACAGCACACACGCCCACCCAGCTTTGTGTCGTCTGCAAACTTGGAGATATTACATCTAGTTCCCTCGTCTAGATCATTAATATATATTGTGAATAGCTGGGGTCCTAGCACCGATCCCTGCGATACCCCACTAGTCACTGCCTGCCACTCAGAAAAAGACCCATTTATTCCAACTCTTTGCTTCCTGTCTGCCAACTAGTTTTGTATCCAAGTCAGTACCCTGCCCCCAATCCCATGTGCCTTAACTTTGCACGCTAATCTCTTATGCGGGACCTTATCGAAAGCCTTCTGAAAGTCCAAATACACCACATGCACTGGTTCTCATTTATCTATTCTACCAGTTACATCCTCAAAAAATTCCAAAAGCTTGGTTGAAGAGGTAGGTTTTAAGGAGAGTCTTAAATGAGGAAAGAGAGGTAGACAGGCGGAGAGGTTTAGGGAGGGAATTCCAGAGTTTAGGACTGAGGCAGCTGAAGGCACGGCTGCCAATGGTGGAGCGATTATAATCAGGGATGCTCAAAAGTCCAGAATAGGTGGAGCGTAGAGGTCTAGGGGGATTATAGGGCTGGTGGAGATTACAGAGATAGGGAAGGTTGTGGGGCTGGAGGAGGTTACAGAGATGAGGAGGGGCGAGGCCATGGAGGGATTTGTAAACAAGGATGAGAATTTTAAAATCGAGGCGTTGCTGGACTGGGAGCCAATGTAGGTCAGAGAGCACAGGGGTGATGGGTGAACAGGACTTGGTGCGAGTTAGGTCACGGGTGGCCGAGTTTTGGATGACCTCAAGTTTATGGAGGGTAGAACTCGGGAGGCCGGCCAGGAGTGCGTTAGAATAGTCAAGTCTCGAGGTAACAAAGGTATGGATGAGGATTTCAGCAGCAGATAAGTTGAGATAAGGGCGGAGATGGGCGATATTACGAAGGTGGAAATAGGCGGTCTTAGTGATAGAACGAATATGAGGTAAGAAGCTCAATTCGTGATCAAATATGACACCAAGGTTGCGAACAGACTTGGTCAGCCTTCGACAGTTGCCGGGGAGAGAGATCGAATCAGTGGAAAGGGAACGGAGTTTGTGGTGTGAACCGAAGACAATGGCTTCAGTCTTCCTGATATTTAATTGGAGGAAATTTCGACTCATCCAGTGCTGGATGTTGGACAAGCGGTCTGATAGTATAGAGTCGGTGGAGGGTTCGAGAGGTGGAGGAGAGGTAGAGCTGGGTATCATCAGCGTACATGTGAAAACTCACGTTGTGTTGCCGGATGATGTCACCGAGGGGCAGCATGTAGATGAGCAATAGGAGGGGGCCAAGGGTAGATCCTTGGGCGACACCAGAAGTGACAGCGCGGGATCGAGAAGAGAAGACATTGCAGGTGATTGATTCTCTGGTTACGGTTGGGAACGGTAGCACAGTGGTTATGTTACTGGACTTGTGATCCAGAGGCCTGGACTAATGATCCAGAGATGTGAGTTCAAAACCCACCATGGTAGCTGGGGAATTTAAATTCAGTCAATTAAATACATTTGGAATAAAAAGCTAGTATCAGTAATGGTAACCATGAAACTACCGGATTGTCATAAAAACCCATCTGGTTCACTAATGTGGTTTAGGGAAGGAAATCTGGCCAATATGTGACTCCAGACCCACAGCAATGTGGTTGACTCTTAACTGCCCTCTGAAATGGCCTCGCAAGCCACTCAGTTGTAAAAAACCGCTACGAAAAACAATAGGAATAAAACCAGACGGACCACTCAGCATCGACCTCAGCACCGGCTATGAACACGACAATAGCACTCCCAGCCCAGTCAACCCTGCAAAGTTCTCCTCACAAACATCTGGGGACTTGTGCCAAAATTGGGAGAGCTGTCCCACAGACTAGTCAAGCAACAGCCTGACATAGTCATACTCACAGAATCATACCTTTCAGCCAATGTCATTAAATATATTCAAGAATGAGTTAGATATATTTCTTAAAGCTAAAGGTATCAAGGGATATGGGGAGAAGGCAGGTACAGGGTACTGAGTTTGGATGATCAGCCATGATCTCATCGAATGGCGGAGCAGGCTCGAGGGGCCGAATGGCCTACTCCTGCTCCTATCTTCTATGTTTCTATGTCCCAAACTCCTCCATCACCATCCCTGGGTATGTCCTGTCCCACAGGTCGAACAGACCCACCAGGGGTGGCGGCACAGTGGTATACAGTCGGGAAGGAGTGGTCCTGGGAGTCCTCAAATTGACTCTGGGTCCAATGAAGTCTCATGGCTTCAGGTCAAGCATGGGCAAGGAAACCTCCTGCTGATTACCACCTACCGCCCTCCCTCAGCTGATGAATCAGTACTCCTCCATGTTGAACACCATTTGGAAGAAGCACTGAGAGTAGCAAGGGCACAGAATGTCCTCTGGGTGGGGGACTTATTAATGTCCATCACCAAGAGTGGCTCGGTAGCACCACAACTGACCGAGCTGGCCAAGTCCTAAAGGACATAGCTGCCAGTCTGGGCCTGCGACAGGTGGTGAGAGAACCAACACGAGGGAAAAACCTACTTGACCGCGTCCTCACCAATCTACCTGTCGCAGATGCGCTGTGGGTCATCAGCAGCAGAATTGTATTCCACCACAATCTATAACCTCATGGCCCAGCATATCCCTCACTCTACCATTACCATCAAGCAAGGGGAAAAACCCTGGTTCAATAAGGAGTGTAGAAGAGCATGCCAGGAGCAGCACCAGGCGTACCTAAAAATGCGGTGCCAGCCTGGGAAAACTGCAACACAGGATGCTAAAAAGCGGAAGCAGCATGCTATAGACAGGGCTAAGCAATCCCACAATCAACGGATCAGATCAAAGCTCTGCAGTCCTGCCACATCCAGTCGTGAATAGTGGTGGACCATTAAACAACTAATGGGAGGAGGAGGCTCCATGAATATCTCTATCCTCAATGATGGTGGAGCCCAGCACGTGAGTGCAAAAGACAAGGCTGAAGCGTTTGCAACCATCTTCAGCCAGAAGGGCCGAGTGGATGATCCATATCGGCCTCCTCCTGAGGTCCCCACCATCACAGAAGCCAGTCTTCAGCCAATTCGATTCACTCCACGTGATATCAAGAAACAGCTGAGCGCACTGGATACAGCAAAGGCTGTGGGCCCCGACAACATCCCGGCTGTCGTGCTGAAGACTTGTGCTCCAGAACTAGCTGCGCCACTAGCCAAGCTGTTCCAGTATAGCTACAACACTGGCATCTATCCGACAATGTGGAAAACTGCCCAGGTATGTCCTGTCCACAAAAAGCAGGACAAATCCAATCCGGCCAATTACCGCCCCATCAGTCTACTCTCAATCATCATCTAAGTAATGGAAAGTGTCATCGACAGTGCTATCAAGCAGCACTTACCCACCAATAACCTGCTCACTGATGCCCAGTTTGGGTTCCGCCAGGACCACTCGGCTCCAGACCTCATTACAGACTTGGTCCAAACATGGACAAAAGAGCTGAATTCCAGAGGTGAGGTTAGAGTGACTGCCCTTGACATCAAGGCAGCATTTGACCGAGTGTGGCATCAAGGAGCCCTAGTAAAGCTGAAGTCAGTGGGAATCGGGGGAAAACTCTCCACTGGCTGGAGTCATACCTAGCACAAAGGAAGATGGTTGTGGTGGTTGGAGGTCAATCATCTCAGCCCCAGGACATCGCTGCAGGAATTCTTCAGGGCAGTGTCCTAAGCCCAGCCATCTTCAGCTGCTTCATCAGTGACCTTCCCTCCATCTTAAGGTCAGAAGTGGGGATGTTCGCTGATGACTGCACAGTGTTCAGTGCCATTCATAACTCCTCAGATAATGAAGCAGTCCATGCCCGCATGCAGCAAGACCTGGATGACATTTAGGCTTGGGCTGATAAGTGGCAGGTAACATTCGTGCCACAGAAGTGCCAGGCAATGACTATCTCCAACAAGCGAGAGTCTAACCACCTCCCCTTGACATTCAATGGCATTACCATCACCGAATCCCCCACCATCAACATCCTGGGGGTCACCATTGACCAGAAACTTAACTGGACCAGCCACATAAATACTGTGGCAACAAGAGCAGGTCAGAGGCTGGGTATTCTGCGGCAAGTGTCTCGGCTCCTGACTCCCCAAAGCCTTTCCGCCATTTACAAGGCACAAGTAAGGAGTGTGATGGAATACTCTCCACTTGCCTGGATGAGTGCAGCTCCAACAACACTCAAGAAGCTCAACATCATCCAGGACAAAGCAGCCCGCTTGATTGGCACCCCATCCACCACCTTAAACATTCACTCCCTCCACCACCGGCGTACCGTGGCTGCAGTGTGTACCATCTACAAGATGCACTGCAGCAACTCGCCAAGGCTTCTTCGGCAGCACCTCCCAAACCCTCGACCTCTTCCACCTAGAAGGACAAGGGCAGCAGACGCATGGGAACACCACCACCTCCAAGTTCCCCTCCAAGTTCCCCTCCAAGGGCAACACGGTGGCATAGTGGTTAGCACTGTTGCCTCACAGCGCCAGGGACCTGGGTTCGAATCCGGCCTCGGTTGACTGTCTGTGTGGAGTTTGCACATTCTCCCCGTGTCTGCGTGGGTTTCCTCCAGGTGCTCCGGTTTCCTCCCACAGTCCAAAGATGTGTGGGTTAGGTTGATTTGGCTATGATAAATTGACCCTTAGTGTTAGGGGGATTAAATATGTGGGGTTACGGGGATAGGGTGGGATATGTGTCGGTGCAGGCTCGATGGGCCGAAATGGCCTCTATCTGCACTGTGGGGATTCTGTGATTCTGTGAAGTGACACACCATCCTGACTTAGAAGTATATCATCGATCCTTCATCGTCACTGGGTCAAAATCCTGGAACTCCCTCCCTAACAGCACTGTGGGAGCACCTTCACCACACGGACTGCAGCGGTTCAAGGCGGCGGCTCACCGCCACCTTCTCAAGGGCAACTAGGGAAGGGCAATAAATGCTGGCCTTGCCAGCGACGCCCAGATCCCATGAACGAATAAAAAAAAAAGAAACCAGGTGAGTGCAGTCCCATCCACCTTTAAGACGGTGGCGAGACACTGGAGCAGAGTTTTGTGGTCAGTCATGTCAAAGGCTTCAGACAGGTCCAGAAGGACGAGAAAGGATAGATTACCTTTGTTACACTCAATTAGAATGTCATTTGTGACCTTGGTTAGAGCAGTTTCAGTACTGTGGCGGGGCCGAAGCCTGATTGGAGGGATTCAAACAAGGAGTTCTGGGAAAGATGGGCACAGATTTGGGAGGCGACAACACGTTCAGGAACTTTGAAGTGGAAAGGGAGGTTGGAGATGGGGCAAGAGTTTGCAAGGACGGAGGGGGTCAAGGGTTGTTTTTTTTGAGGAGAGGGGTGATGACGACAGATTTGAAGGAAAGGGGGACAGTACCTGAGGAGAGAGAACCGTTAACAATATCCACTAACATGGGAGCCAGGAAGGAAAGTTGGGTTGTTAACAATTTAGTAGGAATAGGGTTGAGAGAGCAGGAGGTTGGTCTCAGTGAAAGATCAGCTCTGAAAGGCCAAGGGGGGAGATTGGAGAGACATTGGAGAAATATGCAAATTTAGGGTTAGGGCAGGGGGAAAACAGAGAAGAAGTAAGGTCCGGTGGGAGAGGGGGATGGAGGGAATTGAAAGCAGAAGCAGTTAAACGGATGTTGTCGATCTTTTTAACAAAGAAATCCATGAGCTCCTCACATTTCTTGTCGGAGGCGAGGGAGGAGGAGGCAGGTGGTTTGCGAAGACGGTTAGTGGTGGAGAAGAGAAGCCTGGTGTTATTTTTGCCGTCCTGGATGATCTTAGAATAGTGGGCGGTTTTAGTGATGGAGAGCAGGACCCCGGTAGTGCTTTATGGTGATGGATGATTAGACCAGTTGTCCGGCAAAGTCGTTCAGGTCTGCGTCCCTTGGACTTAAGGGAATGGAGATGAGAGGTATACCAGGGGGAACGACTAGGGTGAGAGAGTGGAATGATTTTAGTGGGGACACAGGCATCAAAGGTGGTGGAGAGGGTCTGATTTAGTAACTCAGTAGCTGCAGAGATGTCATAGCGAGTAGTAGGCCAAAGGCGATGTAGTTGGGAGGACAGGTACAGCACGGGTTAGATAGAGTAAAGCTCCCTCTACACTGTGCCATCAAACACTCCCAGGGCAGGTACACAACGGGTTTGATACAGAGTAAAGCTCCCTCTACACTGTCCCATCAAACACTCCCAGGGCAGGTACAGCAAGGGTTAGATACAGAGTAAAGCTCCCTCTACAGTGTCCCATCAAACACTCCCAGGGCAGGTACAGCAAGGGTTAGATACAGAGTAAAGCTCCCTCTACAGTGTCCCATCAAACACTCCCAGGGCAGGTACAGCACGGGGTTAGATACAGAGTAAAGCTCCCTCTACACTGTCCCATCAAACACTCCCACGGCAGGTACAGCACGGGTTTGATACAGAGTAAAGCTCCCTCTACACTGTCCCATCAAACACTCCCAGGGCAGGTACAGCATGGGTTAGATACAGAGTAAAGCTCCCTCTACACAGTCCCATCAAACAGCCCCAGGGCAGGTACAGCAAGGGTTAGATACAGAGTAAAGCTCCCTCTACAGTGTCCCATCAAACACTCCCAGGGCAGATACAGCACGGGTTAGATCCAGCGTAAAGCTCTCTCTACACTGTCCCATCAAACACTCCCAGGGCAGGTACAGCACGGGTTAGATACAGAGTAAAGCTCCCTCTGCACTGTCCCATCAAACACTCCCAGGGCAGGTACAGCACGGGTTAGATGCAGTGTAAAGCTCCCTCTACAGTGTCCCATCAAACACTCCCAGGGCAGGTACAACACGGGTTAGATACAGAGTAAAGCTCCCTCGACACTGTCCCATCAAACACTCCCAGGGTAGGTACAACACGGGTTAGATACAGAGTAAAGCTCCCTCTACGCTGTCCCATCAAACACTCCCAGGGCAGGTACAACACGGGTCAGATACAGAGTAAAGCTCCCTCTACACTGTCCCATCAAACATTCCCAGGGAAGTTACAGCATGGGTTAGATACAGAGTAAAGCTCCCTCTACACTGTCCCATCAAACACTCCCAGGGCAGGTACAGCACGGCTAAGAGACAGAGTAAAGCTCCCTCTACACTGTCCCATCAAACACTCCCAGGGCAGGTACAGCACGGGTTAGATACAGAGTAAAGCTCCCTTACACTGTCCCATCAAACACTCCCAGGGCAGGTACAGCACGGGTTAGATACAGAGTAAAGCTCCCTCTACACTGTCCCATCAAACACTCCCAGGGCAGGTACAGCACGGGTTAGATACAGAGTAAAGCTCCCTCTATACTGTCCCATCAAACACTCCCTGGGCAGGTACAGCACGGGGTTAGATACAGAGTAAAGCTCCCACTACACTGTCCCATCAAACACTCCCACGGCAGGTACAGCACGGGTTAGATACAGAGTAAAGCTCCCTCTACAGTGTCCCATCAAACACTCCCAGGGCAGGTACAACACGGGTTAGATACAGAGTAAAGCTCCCTCCACACTGTCCCATCAAACACTCCCAGGGCAGGTGCAGCACGGGTTAGATACAGAGTAAAGCTCCCTCTACACTGTCCCATCAAACACTCCCAGGGCAGGTACAGCACGGGGTTAGATAAATGGGTAAAACGCCCTACATAATGGGTTGAGAGTTCCTGGGCTAATATTATGTATCAGACAGCGGCCAAAAACTGTGGCCCTTATTCTGAGCCGGAATGGAAGCTGAGACTCTGAGAATAAAGGACAGTGTCCAGTCCACTGCACTGCTCAGTCCCCAGTAGCTCCATCTCTCCCCCCACCACCCCCCAAACCCTTTTTTCCATACTTAAATTCTGTGGTTTATAGTTTCTAGAGTCTCTGTGGTGTAGCGGGGACTGCTGTTAAACAAGGGCCCTTGAGTATATCATTTAATTGAAATTAAATTGGTGGGATTCATTTAATTTAATTTTAATTAATTAATTAAAGGGTAAGTCATGGCAGCAGAGCTCCGCCCCGTGATATGCTCCTCCTGCTATATGTGGGAAATCAGGGACGCTTCCTGTGTCCCTGACGACCATGTGTGTGGGAAGTGTATCCAGCTGCAGCTACTGATGGACCGCATTGCGGCGCTGGAGCTGCGGATGGATGCATATTGGAGCATTCGCGACGCTGAGAACGTCGTGGATAACACGTTTAGCGAGTTGGTCACACCGCAGGTAAAGGGTGTACAGGCAGGAAGTGAATGGGTGACCACCAGGCAGAGTAAGCAGTGCAGGCAGGTAGTGCAGGGATCCCCTGTGGCCATCCCCCTCTCAAACAGATATACCACTTTGGATGCTGTTGGGGGGGATGACTTATCAGGGGAAGGCAGCAGCAGCCAACTTCCTGGCACCGTGGGTGGCTCTGCTGCACAGGCTGGGAGGAAAAAGCTTGGAAGAGCTATAGTGATAGGGGATTCAATTGTAAGGGGAATAGATAGGCGTTTCTGCGGCCGCAAACGAGACTCCAGGATGGTGTGTTGCCTCCCTGGTGCAAGGGTCAAGGACGTCTCGGAGCGGCTACAGAACATTTTGGAGGGGGAGGGCGAACAGCCAGTTGTCGTGGTGCACATAGGCATCAACGATATAGGTAAAAAAGGGGATGAGGTCCTAAAAGCAGAATATAGGGAGTTAGGAGGTAAATTAAAAAATAGGACCTCAAAGGTAGTAATCTCAGGATTGCTACCTGTGCCACGTGCTAGTCAGAGTAGAAATAGGAGGATATTTCAAATGAATACGTGGCTAGAGGAATGGTGCAAGGGGGAGGGATTCAAATTCCTTGGACATTGGAACCGGTTCTGGGGGAGGTGGGACCAGTACAAACGGGACGGTCTGCACCTGGGCAGGGCCGGGACCGATGTCCTAGGGGGAGTGTTTGCTAGTGCTGTTGGGGAGGGTTTAAACTAAAGTGACAGGGGGTTGGGAACCTGAGCAGGGAGACAGAGGAAAGGGAAACAAGGATAAAAGCAAAAGACAGGAAGGAGAAAAACAAAAGTAGAAGGCAAGGAACTGAACGGTTTAAATCAAACATGGTCACAGTAAATAATAATTCATATAGGTCTAAGTGCGTTAAAAAAACAAGCCTGAAGGCTTTGTGTCTTAATGCAAGGAGCATTCGGAACAAGGTGGATGAATTAGCTGCGCAAATAGAGGTAAATGAATACGATTTGATTGGGATTACAGAAACATGGCTCCAGGGTGGCCAAGGCTGGGAACTCAACATCCAGGGGTATTCAATATTTAGGAAAGATAGGCAAAAAAGAAAGGGAGGTGGGGTAGCATTGCTGGTTAAAGAGGGGATTAACACAATTGAAAGGAAGGATATTAGCTCTGATGATGCGGAATCTGTATGGGTAGAACTGAGAAATAACAAGGGGCAGAAAACGTTAGTGGGAGTGGTATATAGACCTCCAAACAGTAATACGGAGGTTGGGGACGGCATTAAAAGGGAAATTAGAGAAGCATGCAGTAAGGGCACAGCAGTCATCATGGGTGACTTTAATTTACATATAAATTGGGTTCACCAAATTAGTAAAAATACTGTGGAGGAGGAATTCCTAGAATGTTTACGGGATGGTTTTCTGGAACAATATGTCGAGGAACCAACCAGAGATCAGGCCATCTTAGACTGGGTATTATGTAACGAGAAAGGATTAATTAGCAATCTTGTTGTACGAGGCCCCTTGGGTCGGAGTGATTATAATATGATAGAATTCTTCATTAGGATGGAGAGTGAAGTAGTTGAATCAGAGACTAGGGTCCTGAATTTAAATAAAGGAAACTACGATGGTATGAGGCGATAATTGGGTAGGATTGATTGGGGAATGTCACTCAGAGGGTTGACGGTGGATAGGCAATGGCAAACATTCAAAGACTGCATGGATGAACTACAGAATTTGTTCATCCCAGTGTGGCATAAGAATAAAACAAAAAGGGTGACTCAACCGTGGCTAACAAGGGAAATTAGGGATAGCATAAGATCCAAGGAGAGGGCATATAAATTGGCCAGAAAAAGTGGTAACCCTGAGGATTGGGAGCAGTTTAGGATTCAACAAAGGAGGACAAAGGGATTAATTAAGAAGGGGAAAATAGAATATGAAAGTAAGCTTGCAGGGAACATAAAAACTGACTGTAAGAGCTTTTATAGATATGTGAAGAGAAAAAGATTAGTGAAATCAAGTGTAGGTCCCTTGCAGTCAGAAGCGGGGGAAGTTATAATGGGGAACAAAGAAATGGCAGACCAATTAAATGCATATTTTGGTTCTGTCTTCACAAAGGAGGACACAAATAACCTCCCAGAGATGCTGGAGAACATACGGTCTGATGAAAGGGAGGAACTGAAAGAAATCAGTATTTGCAGGGAAATGGTGTTAGGGAAATTGACGGGATTGAAGGCTGATAAATCCCCAGGGCCTGATCATCTACATCCGAGGGTACTTAAGGAAGTGGCCCTAGAAATAGTAGAGGCATTGCTGATCATCTTCCAACATTCGATGGAATCTGGAACTGTACCCATGGATTGGAGGGTAGCTAATGTTACCCCACTATTCAAAAAGGGTGGTAGAGAGAAAGCGGGGAATTACAGACCGGTAAGCCTGACATCGGTAGTGGGGAAAATGCTAGAGTCCATTATAAAAGATGTAATAGCTGAGCACTTGGAAAACAGTGACAGGATCGGACAAAGTCAACATGGATTTACAAAAGGTAAATCGTGCTTGACTAATCTACTGGAATTTTTTGAGGATGTAACTGGGAAAATAGATAAGGGAGAACCAGTAGATGTGGTGTATTTGGACTTTCAAAAGGCTTTCGATAAGGTCCCGCATAAGAGATTAGCGTGTAAAGTTAAGGCACATGGGATTGGGGGCAAGGTATTGACTTGGATAGAGAACTGGTTGGCGGACAGAAAGCAGAGAGTAGGAATTAATGGGTCTTTTTCCGAGTGGCAAGCAGTGACTAGTGGGGTACCGCAGGGATCGGTCCTTGGACCCCAGCTATTCACAATATACATTAATGATCTCGAGAAGGGAACTAAATGTAATATTTCCAAGTTTGCAGATGACACACTGCTGGGTGGGAGTGTGTGCTGCGAGGAGGATACCGAGAAACTCCAGGATGATTTGGACAGGTTGGGTGAGTGGGCAGAAGCGTGGCAGATGCAATATAATGTGGATAAATGCGAGGTTATCCACTTTGGTGTAAAAAACAGAAAGGCAGACTATTATCTGAATGGCAATAGATTGGGAGAAGGGGAAGTGCAATGAGACCTGGGTGTCCTTGTGCACCAGTCGCTGAAAGTAAGCATGCAGGTGCAGCAGACGGTGAAGAAGGCAAATGGTATGTTGGCCTTCATAGCGAAAGGGTTTGAGTATAGGAACAGGGATGTCCTGCTGCAGTTGTACAGGGCCTTGGTGAGACCACACCTTGAGTACTGTGTGCACTTTTGGTCGCCTTATCTGAGGAAGGATGTTCTTGCCATGGAAGGAGTTCAGCGAAGATTCACCAGACTGATACCTGGGATGGCAGGAATGACGTATGAGGAGAGATTGGGTCGATTGGGCTTATACTTGCTGGAGTACAGAAGAATGAGAGGGGATCTCATCGAAACATATAACATTCTGACAGGTCTGGACAAACTAGATGCAGGAAGAATGTTCCCGATGGTCGGAGAGTCCAGAACCAGGGGTCATAATCTAAGGATAACGGGTAAGCCATTTAGGACAGAAATGAGGAAGAATTTCTTCACCCAGAGAGTGGTGAACCTGTGGAATTCTCTACCACAGAAGGTAGTTGAGGCCAAGTCATTAAATATATTCAAGAATGAGTTAGATATATTGCTTAAAGCTAAAGGTATCAAGGGATATGGGGAGAAGGCAGGTACAGGGTACTGAGTTTGGATGATCAGCCATGATCTCATCGAATGGCGGAGCAGGCTTGAGGGGCCGAATGGCCTACTCCTGCTCCTCTGCGAGCCTCTCTGCTCCTCTGCGAGCCTCTCTGCCCCTCTGCGAGCCTCTCTGCCCCTCTGCGAGCCTCTCTGCCCCTCTGCGAGCCTCTCTGCCCCTCTGCGAGCCTCTCTGCCCCTCTGCGAGCCTCTCTGCCCCTCTGCGAGCCTCTCTGCTCCTCTGCGAGCCTCTCTGCCCCTCTGCGAGCCTCTCTGCCCCTCTGCGAGCCTCTCTGCCCCTCTGCGAGCCTCTCTGCCCCTCTGCGAGCCTCTCTGCCCCTCTGCTCATTCTGCTTTGGTTTCTTGTCAGGCTGGGCCATGCAGGTGGCTGCATTTATCTTCGTTCGAAGGAGATGGGAAGACGACCAGGAGCACCTGAGTGTCATGTTGGATTACCTGTGTGACATCAAGCAACCTCTGCAGCTTCTCATGTTCCCCGAGGGCACAGACTTAACAGGTGAGTCCATGTCCTGTCCTTCGTCCACCCTCTCAGACCCTCCTTCCATCACCTCATGCTCCGTCAGCACTCCAAGTCTCCCTGGGGCCAGGTCCCACCTGTTGACCTACAGGGCTTGATGGACCACACTGTCAAACGACCGGCGCACTCCTGGTTTGTTACTTTCCCTTTACTCTTACACTTGATCACACAACATATTTAGGAACACAAAAAGTGCAATATTCCCCCAAAACATGCCTCTTTTTAACAGATAAACCACTCGGAGCTGCTTCTCCCCATATCCCTCACACTCTAACCGCCCCACATACCTCACAGTGCGACATTCTCCCCATATCCCTCACACTCTAACCGCCCCACATACCTCACAGTGTGACATTCTCCCCATATCCCTCACACTCTAACCGCCCCACATACCTCACAGTGTAACATTCTCCCCATATCCCTCACACTCTAACCGCCCCATATCCCTCACACTCTGACTTCCCCACATCCCTCACACTCTGACCTTCTCCCAATATCCCTCACACTCTGACTTCCCCATATCCCTCACACTGTAACCGCCCCATATCCCTCACACTCTGACTTCCCCATATCCCTCACACTGTAACCGCCCCATATCCCTCACACTCTGACTTCCCCATATCCCTCACACTCTGACCTTCTCCCGATATCCCTCACACTCTGACCTTCTCCCCATATCCCTCACACTCTGACCTTCCCATATCCCTCACACTCTGACCGACTCCCCATATCCCTCACACTCTGACCTTCCCATATCCCTCACACTCTGACCTTCCCATATCCCTCACACTCTGACCTTCTCCCCATATCCCTCACACTCTGACCTTCCCATATCCCTCACACTCTGACCGACTCCCCATATCCCTCACACTCTGACCTTCCCATATCCCTCACACTCTGACCTTCTCCCAAATCCCTCACACTCTGACTATCTCCCCATATCCCTCACACTCTGAACATCTCCCCATATCCCTCACACTCTGACCCCCCCATATCCCTCTCAATCTGACCTTCTCCCCATATCCCTCTCAATCTGACCTTCTCCCCATATCCCTCACACTCTGACTTCCCCATATCCCTCACACTCTGACCATAGAAACATAGAACAGTACAGCACAGTACAGGCCCTTCGGCCCTCAATGTTGTGCCGAGCATTGTCCGAGACCAAGATCAAGCTATCACACTCCCTATCACTCTGGTGTGATCCATGTGCTTATCCAATAACCGCTTGAAAGTTCCTAAAGTGTCCGACTCCACTATCACAGCAGGCAGTCCATTCCACACCCCAACCACTCTCTGAGTAAAGAATCTACCTCGGACATCCCTTCTATATCTCCCCCCATGCACCTTATAGTTATGCCCCCTTGTAACAGCTGCCTCTACCCGAGGAAATAGTCTCTGAACATCCACTCTATCTATCCCCCTCATCATCTTATAAACCTCTATTAAGTCGCCTCTCATCCTCCTCCGCTCTAAAGAGAAAAGCCCCAACTCCCTCAATCTTTCCTCATAAGACCTCCCCCCCAAACCAGGCAGCATCCTGGTAAATCTCCTTTGCACTCTTTCCAATGCTTCCACGTCCTTCCTATAGTGAGGTGACCAGAACTGCACACAATATTCCAAATATGGTCTCACCAAGGTCCTGTACAGTTGCAGCATAACCTCACGGTTCTTAAACTCAAACCCTCTGTTAATAAACGCCAACACACCATAGGCCTTCTTTACTGCTCTATCCACTTGAGTGGCAACCTTCAGAGATCTGTGGATATGAACCCCCAGATCCCTCTGCTCCTCCACGTTCCTCAGAACCCTGCCGTTGACCCTGTAATCCTTATTCAAATTTGCCCTACCAAAATGAATCACCTCGCACTTATCAGGGTTAAATTCCATCTGCCATTTTTCGGCCCAGCTCTGCATCCTATCAATGTCTCTTTGCAGCCTACAACAGCCCTCCACCTCATCCACTACTCCACCAATCTTGGTGTCATCAGCAAATTTACTGATCCACCCTTCAGTCCCCTCCTCCAAGTCATTGATAAAAATCACAAACAGCAGAGGACCCAGCACCGACCCCTGTGGCACACCGCTGGTAACTGGTCTCCAGTCCGAAAATGTTCCATCCACCACCACCCTCTGCCTTCTATGAGATAGCCAGTTACTTATCCAATCGGCCAAATTTCCCTCTATCCCACAACTCCTTACTTTCTTCATGAGCCGACCATGGGGAACCTTATCAAACGCCTTACTAAAATCCATGTATACGACATCAACTGCTCTACCTTCATCTACACACTTAGTTACCTCCTCAAAGAATTCAATCAAATTTGTTAGGCAAGACTTACCCTTCACGAATCCGTGTTGACTATCCCTGATTAAGTTGCCCCTTTCCAAATGGTCATAACTCCTATCCCTCAGGACCTTTTCCATTATCTTACCAACCACCGAAGTAAGACTAACCGGCCTATAATTACCAGGGTCATTCCTATTTCCTTTCTTGAAGAGAGGAACAACATTCGCCACTCTCCAGTCCTCTGGCACCATTCCCGTGGACAGTGAGGACCCAAAGATCAAAGCCAGAGGCTCTGCAATCTCCTCCCTTGCCTCCCAAAGAATCCTAGGATATATCCCATCTGGCCCAGGGGACTTATCGACCCTCAGGTTCTTCAAAATTGCTAAAACATCTTCCCTCAGAACATCTACCACCTCCAGCCTATCCACCTTTATCACACTCTCATCCTCAAGAACATGGCCCCTCTCCTCGGTGAACACTGACGAAAAGTATTCATTCATCACCTCTCCTATCTCTTCTGACTCCATGCACAAGTTCCCACTACTGTCCTTGACCGGCCCTACCCTCACCCTGGTCATTCTTTTATTTCTCACATAAGAGTAAAAGGCCTTGGGGTTTTTCTTGATCCGACCCGCCAAGGACTTCTCATGCCCCCTCCTAGCTCTCCTAAGCTCTTTTTTTAGCTCATTCCTTGCTACCTTGTACCCCTCAATCGACCCAACTGAACCTTGTTTTCTCATCCTTACATACGCTTCCTTTTTCCTCTTGACTAGACATTCAACCTCTTTTGTGAACCATGGTTCTCTCACTCGGCCATTTCCTCCCTGCCTGACAGGGACATACCTATCAAGGACACGCAGTAATTGCTCCATGAAAAAGCTCCACTTTTCGTTTGTGCCTTTCCCTGATAGTTTCTGTTCCCATCTTATACTCCCTAATTCTTGCCTAATCGCATCATAATTACCCCTCCCCCAATTATAAACCCTGCCCTGCCGTATGGCCCTATCCCTCTCCATTGCAATAGTGAAAGTTACCGAATTGTGGTCACTATCTCCAAAGTGCTCTCCCACATACAAATCAAACACTTGGCCCGGTTCATTACCCAGTACCAAATCCAACGTGGCCCCAGCTCTTGTCGGCCTATCCACATATTGTGTCAGGAAACCCTCCTGCACACACTGTGCAAAAACTATCCCATCCGAACTGTTTGACCTATAAGGTTCCAATCAATATTTGGAAAGTTGAAGTCACCCATGACAACTACTCTGTGACCTCCACACCTATTCATAATCTGCTTTGCAATTTCTTCCTCCACATCTCTATTACTATTTGGGGGCCTGTAGAAAACTCCTAACAACGTGACCGCTCCTTTCCTATTTCTAACTTCAGCCCATATTACCTCAGACGGCAGATCCCCCTCGAACTGCCTTTCTGCCGCTTTTAAACTATCCTTGATTAACAATGCTGCTCCTCCACCTTTCTTACCACCTTCCCTACTCTTACTGAAACATCTATACCCCGGAACTTCCAACAACCATTCCTGTCCCTGTTCTAACCATGTCTCCGTAATGGCCACCACATCGTAGTCATAAGTACCAATCCACGCTCCAAGTTCTCCCACCTTATTCCGGATGCTCCTTGCATTGAAGTAGACACACTTCAAGCCATCTTCCTGTCTGCCATCTCCCCATATCCCTCACACTCTGACTCCCCATATCCCTCACACTCTGACCTTCTCCCAAATCCCTCACACTCTGACCATCTCCCCATATCCCTCACACTCTGAACATCTCCCCATATCCCTCACACTCTGACCCCCCCATATCCCTCTCAATCTGACCTTCTCCCCATATCCCTCTCAATCTGACCTTCTCCCCATATCCCTCACACTCTGACTTCCCCATATCCCTCACACTCTGACCATCTCCCCATATCCCTCACACTCTGACCTCCCCATATCCCTCACACTCTGACCTTCTCCCCATATCCCTCACACTCTGACCTTCTCCCCATATCCCTCACACTCTGACTCCCCATATCCCTCACACTCTGACCTTCTCCCCATATCCGTCGCACTGTGACCTTCTCCCCATATCCTTCACACTCTGACACTCTCCCCATATCCCGCACCCTCTGACCTTCTCCCCATATCCCTCACACTCTGACCTTCTCCCCATATCCCTCACACTCTGACCTTTTCCCCATATCCCTCACACTCTGACCTTCTCCCCATATCCCTCACACTCTGACCTACTCCCCATATCCCTCACACTCTGACCTTCTCCCCATATCCCTCACACTCTGACCTTCTCCCCATATCCCTCACACTCTGACCTCCCCATATCCATCACACTCTGACCTTCTTCCCATATCCCTCATTCTCTGACCTTCTCCCCATAACCCTCACACTCTGACCCCCCCATGTCCCTCACACTCTGACATTCTCCCCATATCCCTCACACTCTGACCCTCCCATATCCCTCACACTCTGACCTTCTCCCTATGTCCCTCACACTCAGACCTTCTCCCCATATCCCTCACACTCTGACCTTCACCCCATATCCCACACACTCTGACCTTCTCCCTATATCCCTCACACTCTGACCTTCTCCCCATATCCCTCACACTCTGACCTTCACCCCATATCCCACACACTCTGACCTTCTCCCCATATCCCTCACATTCTGACCTTCTCCCCATATCCCTCACACTCTGACCTTCTCCCCATATCCCTCACACTCTGACCTTCACCCCATATCCCACACACTCTGACCTTCTCCCCATATCCCTCAAACTCTGACCTTCTCCCCATATCCCTCACACTCTGACCTTCTCCCCATATCCCTCACACTCTGACCTTCACCCCATATCCCACACACTCTGACCTTCTCCCTATATCCCTCACACTCTGACCTTCTCCCCATATCCCTCACACTCTGACCTTCACCCCATATCCCACACACTCTGACCTTCTCCCCATATCCCTCACATTCTGACCTTCTCCCCATATCCCTCACACTCTGACCTTCTCCCCATATCCCTCACACTCTGACCTTCACCCCATATCCCACACACTCTGACCTTCTCCCCATATCCCTCAAACTCTGACCTTCTCCCCATATCCCTCACACTCTGACCTTCTCCCCATATCCCTCACACTCTGACCTCCCAATATCCCTCACTCTCTGACTTTCTCCCCATATCCCTCACTCTCTGACTTTCTCCCCATATCCCTCACACTCTGACCTTCTCCCCATATCCCTCACACTCTGACCTCCCCATATCCCTCACTCTCTGACTTTCTCCCCATATCCCTCACACTCTGACCTTCTCCCCATATCCCTCACACTGTGACCATCTCCCCATAACCCTCACACTCTGACCTTCTCCCCATATCCCTCACACTCTGACCTTCTCCCCATATCCCTCACACTCTGACCTTCTCCCCAAATCCCTCATACTCTGACTCCACATATCCCTCACACTCTGACCTTGATCCCCATAACCCTCACACTCTGACCTTCTCCCCATATCCCTCACACTCTGACCTTCTCCCCATATCCCTCACACTCTGACTCACCATATCCCTCACACTCTGACCTTCTCCCTATATCCCTCACTCTCTGACCTTCTCCCTATAGCCCTCACACTCTGACCTTCTCCCCATATCCCTCACACTCTGACTCACCATATCCCTCACAATCTGACCTTCTCCCCATATCCCTAACACTCTGACCTCCCCATATCCCTCACACTCTGACCTTCTCCCCATATCCCTCACACTTTGACCTCCCCATATCCCTCACACTCTGACCTCCCCATATCTCTCACACTCTGACCTTCTCCCCATATCCCTCACACTCTGACTTCCCCATATCCCTCACACTCTGACCTTCTCCCCATATCCCTCACACTCTGACCTGCCCATATCCCTCACTCTCTGACCTTCTCCCCATATCCCTCACACTCTGACCTTCTCCCTATATCCCTCACACTCTGACCTTCTCCCTATATCCCTCACACTCTGACCTTCTCCCCATATCCCTCACACTCTGACCTCCCCATATCCCTCACTCTCTGACCTTCTCCCCATATCCCTCACACTCTGACCTTCTCCCTATATCCCTCACACTCTGACCTTCTCCCTATATCCCTCACTCTCTGACCTTCTCCCGATATCCCTCACAATCTGACCTTCTCCCCATATCCCTCACACTCTGACCTTCTCCCCATATCCCTCAGACTCTGACCTTCTCCCCATATCCCTCACACTTTGACCTTCTCCCCATATCCCTCACACTCTGACCTCACCCCATATCCCTCACACTCTGACCTCCCCATATCCCTCACATTCTGACCTTCTCCCCATATCCCTGACACTCTGACCTCCCCATATCCCTCACTCTCTGACCTTCTCCCCATATCCCTCACACTCTGACCTCCGCATATCCCTCACACTCTGACTCACCGTATCCCTCACACTCTGACCTCCCCATATCCCTCACACTCTGACCTTCTCCCCATATCCCTCACACTCTGACCTCCCCATATCCCTCACACTCTGACCTCCCCAATTCCCTCACACTCTGACCTTCTCCCTATATCACTCACACTCTGAACTTCTCCCTATATCCCTCACACTCTGACCTTCTCCCCATATCCCTCACACCCTGACCTTCTCCCCATATCCCTCACACTCTGACCTCCCGATATCCCTCACACTCTGACCTTCTCCCCATATCCCTCACACTCTGACCTCCCCCCCCCATATCCCTCACACTCTGAC
Source organism: Squalus acanthias (assembly GCA_030390025.1). Taxonomy (NCBI): domain Eukaryota; kingdom Metazoa; phylum Chordata; class Chondrichthyes; order Squaliformes; family Squalidae; genus Squalus; species Squalus acanthias. The sequence continues at coordinate 57,457 of JASTWF010000437.1, forward strand.
CTTCTCCCCATATCCCTCACACTCTGACCTCCCCCCCATATCCCTCACACTCTGACCTCCTTCCAATATCCCTCACACTCTGACCTTCTCCCCATATCCCTCACACTCTGAGCTCCCCATATCCCTCACACTCTGACCTTCTTCCAATATCCCTCACACTCCGACCTCCCCATATCTCTCACACTCTGACCTTCTCCCCATATCCCTCACACTCTGACCTTCTCCCCATATCCCCCACCCTCTGACCTTCTCCCCATAACCCTCACAATCTGACCTCCCCATATCCTTCACACTCTGACCTGCTCCCCATATCCCTCACATTCTGACCTTCTCCCCATATCTCTCACACTCTGACCTTCTCCCTATATCCCTCACACTCTGACCTTCTCCCCATATCCCTCACACTCTGACCTTCACCCCATATCCCACACACTCTGACCTTCTCCCCATATCCCTCAAACTCTGACCTTCTCCCCATATCCCTCACACTCTGACCTTCTCCCTATATCCCTCACACTCTGACCTCCCCATATCCCTCACTCTCTGACTTTCTCCCCATATCCCTCACACGCTGACCTTCTCCCCATATCCCTCACACTCTGACCTCCCCATATCCCTCACTCTCTGACTTTCTCCCCATATCCCTCACACTGTGACCATCTCCCCATATCCCTCACACTGTGAGCATCTCCCCATATCCCTCACACTCTGACCTTCTCCCCATATCCCTCACACTCTGGCCTTCTACCATATCCCTCACACTCTGACCTTCTCCCCATATCCCTCATACTCTGACTCCACATATCCCTCAAACTCTGACCTTGATCCCCATAACCCTCACACTCTGACCTTCTCCCCATATCCCTCACACTCTGACCTTCTCCCCATATCCCTCACACTCTGACTCACCATATCCCTCACACTCTGACCTTCTCCCTATATCCCTCACTCTCTGACCTTCTCCCCATATCCCTCACCCTCTGACCTTCTCCCCATATCCCTCACACTCTGACCTCCCCATATCCCTCACTCTCTGACCTTCTCCCTATATCCCTCACTCTCTGACCTTCTCCCTATATCCCTCACACTCTGACCTTCTCCCTATATCCCTCACTCTCTGACCTTCTCCCGATATCCCTCACAATCTGACCTTCTCCCCATATCCCTCACACTCTGACCTTCTCCCCATATCCCTCACACTCTGACCTTCTCCCCATATCCCTCACACTCTGACCTTCTCCCCATATCCCTCACACTCTGACCTCCCCATATCCCTCACACTCTGACCTCCCCATATCCCTCACACTCTGACCTTCTCCCCATATCCCTCACACTCTGACCTTCTCCCCATATCCCTCACACTCTGACCTTCTCCCCATATCCCTCACACTCTGACCTTCTCCCCATATCCCTCACACTCTGACCTTCTCCCCATATCCCTGACACTGTGACCTCCTCCCCATATCCCTCACACTCTGACCTTCTCCCTATATCCCTCACACTCTGACCTTCACCCCATATCCCACACACTCTGACCTTCTCCCCATATCCCTCACACTCTGACCTTCTCCCCATATCTCTCACACTCTGACCTTCTCCCCATATCCCTCACACTCTGACCTTCTCCCCATATCCCTCACACTCTGACCTTCTCCCCTTATCCCTCACACTCTGACCTCCCCACCATATCCCTCACACTCTGACCTCCTTCCACTATCCCTCACACTCTGACCTCCCCCCCATATCCCTCACACTCTGACCTCCCCATATCCCTCACACTCTGACCTCCCCATATCCCTCACACTCTGACCTTCTCCCCATATCCCTCACACTCTGACCTTCACCCCATATCCCTCACACTCTGACTTCCCCATATCCCTCACACTCTGACCTTCTCCCCATATCCCTCACACTCTGACCTCCCCATATCCCTCACTCTATGACTTTCTCCCCATATCCCTCACGTTCTGACCTTCTCCCCATATCCCACACCCTCTGACCTTCTCCCCATAACCCTTACACTCTGACCTCCCCATATCCCTCACACTCTGACCTCCCTATATCACTCACACTGTGACCTTTTCCCCAGATCCCACACACTCTGACCTTCTCCCCATATCCCTCACACTCTGACCTCCCCCCCCCATATCCCTCACACTCTGACCTTCTCCCCATATCCCTCACACTCTGACCTCACCCCATATCCCTCACACTCTGACCTTCTTCCAATATCCCTCACACTCTGACCTTCTTCCAATATCCCTCACACTCCGACCTCCCCATATCCCTCACACTCTGACCTTCTCCCCATATCCCTCACACTCTGACCTTCTCCCCATATCCCCCACCCTCTGACCTTCTCCCCATAACCCTCACAATCTGACCTCCCCATATCCTTCACACTCTGACCTGCTCCCCATATCCCTCACATTCTGACCTTCTCCCCATATCTCTCACACTCTGACCTTCTCCCCATATCCCTCACACTCTGACCTTCACCCCATATCCCACACACTCTGACCTTCTCCCCATATCCCTCAAACTCTGACCTTCTCCCCATATCCCTCACACTCTGACCTTCTCCCATATCCCTCAAACTCTGACCTTCTCCCCATATCCCTCACACTCTGACCTCCCAATATCCCTCACTCTCTGACTTTCTCCCCATATCCCTCACACTCTGACCTTCTCCCTATATCCCTCACACTCTGTCCTTCTCCCCATATCCCTCACACTCTGTCCTCCCCATATCCCTCACTCTCTGACTTTCTCCCCATATCCCTCACACTCTGACCTTCTCCCCATATCCCTCACACTGTGACCATCTCCCCATATCCCTCACACTCTGACCTTCTCCCCATATCCCTCATACTCTGACTCCACATATCCCTCACACTCTGACCTTGATCCCCATAACCCTCACACTCTGACCTTCTCCCCATATCCCTCACACTCTGACCTTCTCCCCATATCCCTCACACTCTGACTCACCATATCCCTCACACTCTGACCTTCTCCCTATATCCCTCACTCTCTGACCTTCTCCCTATAGCCCTCACACTCTGACCTTCTCCCCATATCCCTCACACTCTGACTCACCATATCCCTCACAATCTGACCTTCTCCCCATATCCCTAACACTCTGACCTCCCCATATCCCTCACACTCTGACCTTCTCCCCATATCCCTCACACTCTGACTCACCATATCCCTCACAATCTGACCTTCTCCCCATATCCCTCACACTCTGACCTCCCCATATCCCTCACACTCTGACCTCCCCATATCTCTCACACTCTGACCTTCTCCCCATATCCCTCACACTCTGACTTCCCCATATCCCTCACACTCTGACCTTCTCCCCATATCCCTCACACTCTGACCTCCCCATATCCCTCACTCTCTGACCTTCTCCCGATATCCCTCACTCTCTGACCTTCTCCCTAAATCCCTCACACTCTGACCTTCTCCCCATATCTCTCACACTCTGACCTTCTCCCCATATCCCTCACACTCTGACCTTCTCCCCATATCCCTCACACTCTGACCTTCTCCCCTTATCCCTCACACTCTGACCTCCCCCCCATATCCCTCACACTCTGACCTCCTTCCACTATCCCTCACACTCTGACCTCCCCCCCATATCCCTCACACTCTGACCTCCCCATATCCCTCACACTCTGACCTCCCCATATCCCTCACACTCTGACCTTCTCCCCATATCCCTCACACTCTGACCTTCACCCCATATCCCTCACACTCTGACTTCCCCATATCCCTCACACTCTGACCTTCTCCCCATATCCCTCACACTCTGACCTCCCCATATCCCTCACTCTATGACTTTCTCCCCATATCCCTCACGTTCTGACCTTCTCCCCATATCCCTCACCCTCTGACCTTCTCCCCATAACCCTTACACTCTGACCTCCCCATATCCCTCACACTCTGGCCTCCCTATATCACTCACACTGTGACCTTTTCCCCAGATCCCACACACTCTGACCTCACCCCATATCCCTCACACTCTGACCTTCTTCCAATATCCCTCACACTCTGACCTTCTTTCAATATCCCTCACACTCCGACCTCCCCATATCCCTCACACTCTGACCTTCTCCCCATATCCCTCACACTCTGACCTTCTCCCCATATCCCCCACCCTCTGACCTTCTCCCCATAACCCTCACAATCTGACCTCCCCATATCCTTCACACTCTGACCTGCTCCCCATATCCCTCACATTCTGACCTTCTCCCCATATCTCTCACACTCTGACCTTCTCCCCATATCCCTCACACTCTGACCTTCACCCCATATCCCACACACTCTGACCTTCTCCCCATATCCCTCAAACTCTGACCTTCTCCCCATATCCCTCACACTCTGACCTTCTCCCCATATCCCTCAAACTCTGACCTTCTCCCCATATCCCTCACACTCTGACCTCCCAATATCCCTCACTCTCTGACCTTCTCCCCATATCCCTCACACTCTGACCTTCTCCCGATATCCCTCACACTCTGTCCTTCTCCCCATATCCCTCACACTCTGACCTCCCCATATCCCTCACTCTCTGACTTTCTCCCCATATCCCTCACTCTCTGACTTTCTCCCCATATCCCTCACACTGTGACCATCTCCCCATATCCCTCACACTCTGACCTTCTCCCCATATCCCTCACACTCTGACCTTCTCCCCATATCCCTCACACTCTGACCTTCTCCCCATATCCCTCATACTCTGACTCCACATATTCCCTCACACTCTGACCTTGATCCCCATAACCCTCACACTCTGACCTTCTCCCCATATCCCTCACACTCTGACCTTCTCCCCATATCCCTCACACTCTGACTCACCATATCCCTCACACTCTGACCTTCTCCCTATATCCCTCACTCTCTGACCTTCTCCCTATAGCCCTCACACTCTGACCTTCTCCCCATATCCCTCACACTCTGACTCACCATATCCCTCACAATCTGACCTTCTCCCCATATCCCTCACACTCTGACCTCCCCATATCTCTCACACTCTGACCTTCTCCCCATATCCCTCACACTCTGACCTTCTCCCCATATCCCTCACACTCTGACCTCCCCATATCCCTCACTCTCTGACCTTCTCCCTATATCCCTCACTCTCTGACCTTCTCCCGAAATCCCTCACACTCTGACCTTCTCCCTATATCCCTCACTCTCTGACCTTCTCCCGATATCCCTCACAATCTGACTTTCTCCCCATATCCCTCACACTCTGACCTTCTCCCCATATCCCACAGACTCTGACCTTCTCCCCATATCCCTCACACTCTGACCTTCTCCCCATATCCCTCACACTCTGACATTCTCCCCATATCCCTCACACTCTGACCTCCCCATATCCCTCACACTCTGACCTCCCCATATCTCTCACACTCTGACCTTCTCCCCATATCCCTCACACTCTGACTTCCCCATATCCCTCACACTCTGACCTTCTCCCCATATCCCTCACACTCTGACCTCCCCATATCCCTCACTCTCTGACCTTCTCCCTATATCCCTCACTCTCTGACCTTCTCCCTATATCCCTCACACTCTGGCCTCCCTATATCACTCACACTGTGACCTTTTCCCCAGATCCCACACACTCTGACCTCACCCCATATCCCTCACACTCTGACCTTCTTCCAATATCCCTCACACTCTGACCTTCTTTCAATATCCCTCACACTCCGACCTCCCCATATCCCTCACACTCTGACCTTCTCCCCATATCCCTCACACTCTGACCTTCTCCCCATATCCCCCACCCTCTGACCTTCTCCCCATAACCCTCACAATCTGACCTCCCCATATCCTTCACACTCTGACCTGCTCCCCATATCCCTCACATTCTGACCTTCTCCCCATATCTCTCACACTCTGACCTTCTCCCCATATCCCTCACACTCTGACCTTCACCCCATATCCCACACACTCTGACCTTCTCCCCATATCCCTCAAACTCTGACCTTCTCCCCATATCCCTCACACTCTGACCTTCTCCCCATATCCCTCAAACTCTGACCTTCTCCCATATCCCTCACACTCTGACCTCCCAATATCCCTCACTCTCTGACCTTCTCCCCATATCCCTCACACTCTGACCTTCTCCCGATATCCCTCACACTCTGTCCTTCTCCCCATATCCCTCACACTCTGACCTCCCCATATCCCTCACTCTCTGGCTTTCTCCCCATATCCCTCACTCTCTGACTTTCTCCCCATATCCCTCACACTGTGACCATCTCCCATATCCCTCACACTCTGACCTTCTCCCCATATCCCTCACACTCTGACCTTCTCCCCATATCCCTCACACTCTGACCTTCTCCCCATATCCCTCATACTCTGACTCCACATATCCCTCACACTCTGACCTTGATCCCCATAACCCTCACACTCTGACCTTCTCCCCATATCCCTCACACTCTGACCTTCTCCCCATATCCCTCACACTCTGACCTTCTCCCTATATCCCTCACTCTCTGACCTTCTCCCTATAGCCCTCACACTCTGACCTTCTCCCCATATCCCTCACACTCTGACTCACCATATCCCTCACAATCTGACCTTCTCCCCATATCCCTAACACTCTGACCTCCCCATATCCCTCACAGTCTGACCTCCCCATATCCCTCACACTCTGACTCACCATATCCCTCACAATCTGACCTTCTCCCCATATCCCTCACACTTTGACCTCCCCATATCCCTCACACTCTGACCTCCCCATATCTCTCACACTCTGACCTTCTCCCCATATCCCTCACACTCTGACCTTCTCCCCATATCCCTCACACTCTGACCTCCCCATATCCCTCACTCTCTGACCTTCTCCCTATATCCCTCACTCTCTGACCTTCTCCCGAAATCCCTCACACTCTGACCTTCTCCCTATATCCCTCACTCTCTGACCTTCTCCCGATATCCCTCACAATCTGACTTTCTCCCCATATCCCTCACACTCTGACCTTCTCCCCATATCCCACAGACTCTGACCTTCTCCCCATATCCCTCACACTCTGACCTTCTCCCCATATCCCTCACACTCTGACATTCTCCCCATATCCCTCACACTCTGACCTCCCCATATCCCTCACACTCTGACCTCCCCATATCTCTCACACTCTGACCTTCTCCCCATATCCCTCACACTCTGACTTCCCCATATCCCTCACACTCTGACCTTCTCCCCATATCCCTCACACTCTGACCTCCCCATATCCCTCACTCTCTGACCTTCTCCCTATATCCCTCACTCTCTGACCTTCTCCCTATATCCCTCACACTCTGACCTTCTCCCTATATCCCTCACTCTCTGACCTTCTCCCGATATCCCTCACAATCTGACCTTCTCCCCATATCCCTCACACTCTGACCTTCTCCCCATATCCCTCAGACTCTGACCTTCTCCCCATATCCCTCACACTCTGACCTTCTCCCCATATCCCTCACACTCTGACCTTCTCCCCATATCCCTCACACTCTGACCTCCCCATATCCCTCACTCTCTGACCTTCTCCCCATATCCCTCACACTCTGACCACCGCATATCCCTCACACTCTGACCTTCTCCCCATATCCCTCACACTCTGACCTCCCCATATCCCTCACACTCTGACCTCCCCATATCCCTCACACTCTGACCTTCTCCCGATATCACTCACACTCTGAACTTCTCCCTATATCCCTCACACTCTGACCTTCTCCCTATATCCCTCACACTCTGACCTTCTCCCTATATCCCTCACACTCTGACCTTCTCCCCATATCCCTCACACCCTGACCTTCTCCCCATATCCCTCACACTCTGACCTTCTCCCCATATCCCTCACACTCTGACCTTCTCCCCATATCCCTCACACTCTGACCTCCCCATATCCCTCACACTCTGACCTTCTCCCCATATGCCTCACACTCTGACCTTCTCCCCATATCCCTCACACTCTGACCTTCTCCCCATATCCCTGACACTGTGACCTCCTCCCCATATCCCTCACACTCTGACCTTCTCCCTATATCCCCCACAGTCTGACCTTCACCCCATATCCCACACACTCTGACCTTCTCCCCATATCCCTCACACTCTGACCTTCTCCCCATATCTCTCACACTCTGACCTTCTCCCCATATCCCTCACACTCTGACCTCCCCATATCCCTCACACTCTGACCTCCCCATATCTCTCACACTCTGACCTTCTCCCCATATCCCTCACACTCTGACTTCCCCATATCCCTCACACTCTGACCTTCTCCCCATATCCCTCACACTCTGACCTCCCCATATCTCTCACACTCTGACCTCCCCATATCCCTCACACTCTGACCTTCTCCCTATATCCCTCACTCTCTGACCTTCTCCCTATATTCCTCACACTCTGACCTTCTCCCTATATCCCTCACACTCTGACCTTCTCCCCATATCCCTCAGACTCTGACCTTCTCCCCATATCCCTCACACTCTGACCTTCTCCCCATATCCCTCACACTCTGACCTTCTCCCCATATCCCTCACACTCTGACCTCCCCATATCCCTCACTCTCTGACCTTCTCCCCATATCCCTCACACTCTGACCACCGCATATCCCTCACACTCTGACCTTCTCCCCATATCCCTCACACTCTGACCTCCCCATATCCCTCACACTCTGACCTCCCCATATCCCTCACACTCTGACCTTCTCCCTATATCACACACTATGAACTTCTCCCGATATCCCTCATACTCTGACCTTCTCCCCATATCCCTCACACACTGACCTTCTCCCCATATCCCTGACACTGTGACCTCCTCCCCATATCCCTCACACTCTGACCTCCCCATATCCCTCACACTCTGACCTTCTCCCCATATCCCTCACACTCTGACCTTCTCCCCATATCCCTCACACTCTGACCTTCTCCCCATATCTCTCACACTCTGACCTTCTCCCCATATCCCTCACACTCTGACCTTCACCCCATATCCCACACACTCTGACCTTCTCCCTATATCCCTCACACCCTGACCTTCTCCCCATATCCCTCACACTCTGACCTCCCCATATCCCTCACTCTCTGACTTTCTCCCCATATCCCTCACTCTCTGACTTTCTCCCCATATGCCTCACTCTCTGACTTTCTCCCCATATCCCTCACACTCTGACCTTCTCCCCATATCCCTCACACTCTGACCTCCCCATATCCCTCACTCTCTGACTTTCTCACCATATCCCTCACACTCTGACCTTCTCCCCATATCCCTCACACTCTGACCTCCCCAAAGCACTCACACTCTGACCTTTTCCCCTGATCCCACACACTCTGACCTTCTCCCCATATCCCTCACACTCTGACCTCCCCCCCATATCCCTCACACTCTGACCTCCTTCCACTATCCCTCACACTCTGACCTTCTCCCCATATCCCTCACACTCTGACCTCCCCATATCCCTCACACTCTGACCTTCTCCCCATATCCCTCAAACTCTGACCTTCTCCCCATATCCCTCACACTCTGACCTCCCAATATCCCTCACTCTCTGACCTTCTCCCCATATCCCTCACACTCTGACCTTCTCCCTATATCCCTCACACTCTGACCTTCTCCCCATATCCCTCACACTCTGACCTCCCCATATCCCTCACTCTCTGACTTTCTCCCCATATCCCTCACTCTCTGACTTTCTCCCCATATCTCTCACACTCTGACCTTCTCCCCATATCCCTCGCACTCTGACCTCCCCATATCCCTCACTCTCTGACTTTCTCCCCATATCCCTCACACTCTGACCTTCTCCCCATATCCCTCACACTGTGACCATCTCCCCATATCCCTCACACTCTGACCTTCTCCCCATATCCCTCACACTCTGACCTTCTCCCCATATCCCTCACACTCTGACCTTCTCCCCATATCCCTCATACTCTGACTCCACATATCCCTCACACTCTGACCTTGATCCCCATAACCCTCACACTCTGACCTTCTCCCCATATCCCTCACACTCTGACCTTCTCCCCATATCCCTCACACTCTGACTCACCATATCCCTCACACTCTGACCTTCTCCCTATATCCCTCACTCTCTGACCTTCTCCCTATAGCCCTCACACTCTGACCTTCTCCCCATATCCCTCACACTCTGACTCACCATATCCCTCACAATCTGACCTTCTCCCATATCCCTAACACTCTGACCTCCCCATATCCCTCACACTCTGACCTTCTCCCCATATCCCTCACACTCTGACTCACCATATCCCTCACAATCTGACCTTCTCCCCATATCCCTCACACTCTGACCTCCCCATATCCCTCACACTCTGACCTCCCCATATCTCTCACACTCTGACCTTCTCCCCATATCCCTCACACTCTGACTTCCCCATATCCCTCACACTCTGACCTTCTCCCCATATCCCTCACACTCTGAGCTCCCCATATCCCTCACTCTCTGACCTTCTCCCTATATCCCTCACTCTCTGACCTTCTCCCTATATCCCTCACACTCTGACCTTCTCCCTATATCCCTCACTCTCTGACCTTCTCCCGATATCCCTCACAATCTGACCTTCTCCCCATATCCCTCACACTCTGACCTTCTCCCCATATCCCTCAGACTCTGACCTTCTCCCCATATCCCTCACACTCTGACCTTCTCCCCATATCCCTCACACTCTGACATTCTCCCCATATCCCTCACACTCTGACCTCCCCATATCCCTCACACTCTGACCTCCCCATATCTCTCACACTCTGACCTTCTCCCCATATCCCTCACACTCTGACCTCCCCATATCCCTCACTCTCTGACCTTCTCCCTATATCCCTCACTCTCTGACCTTCTCCCTATATCCCTCACACTCTGACCTTCTCCCTATATCCCTCACTCTCTGACCTTCTCCCGATATCCCTCACAATCTGACCTTTTCCCCATATCCCTCACACTCTGACCTTCTCCCCATATCCCTCAGACTCTGCCCTTCTCCCCATATCCCTCACACTCTGACCTTCTCCCCATATCCCTCACACTCTGACCTTCTCCCCATATCCCTCACACTCTGACCTCCCCATATCCCTCACACTCTGACCTCCCCATATCTCTCACACTCTGACCTTCTCCCCATATCCCTCACACTCTGACCTCCCCATATCCCTCACTCTCTGACCTTCTCCCTATATCCCTCACTCTCTGACCTTCTCCCTATATCCCTCACACTCTGACCTTCTCCCTATATCCCTCACTCTCTGACCTTCTCCCGATATCCCTCACAATCTGACCTTTTCCCCATATCCCTCACACTCTGACCTTCTCCCCATATCCCTCAGACTCTGCCCTTCTCCCCATATCCCTCACACTCTGACCTTCTCCCCATATCCCTCACACTCTGACCTTCTCCCCATATCCCTCACACTCTGACCTCCCCATATCCCTCACACTCTGACCTTCTCCCCATATCCCTCACACTCTGACCTTCTCCCCATATCCCTCACACTCTGACCTTCTCCCCATATCCCTGACACTGTGACCTCCTCCCCATATCCCTCACACTCTGACCTTCTCCCTATATCCCTCACACTCTGACCTTCACCCCATATCCCACACACTCTGACCTTCTCCCCATATCCCTCACACTCTGACCTTCTCCCCATATCTCTCACACTCTGACCTTCTCCCCATATCCCTCACACTCTGACCTTCACCCCATATCCCACACACTCTGACCTTCTCCCAATATCCCTCAAACTCTGACCTTCTCCCCAAATCCCTCACACTCTGACCTTCTCCCTATATCCCTCACACCCTGACCTTCTCCCCATATCCCTCACACTCTGACCTCCCCATATCCCTCACTCTCTGACTTTCTCCCCATATCCCTCACTCTCTGACTTTATCCCCATATCCCTCACTCTCTGACTTTCTCCCCATATCCCTCACACTCTGACCTTCTCCCCATATCCCTCACACTCTGACCTCCCCATATCCCTCACTCTCTGACTTTCTCACCATATCCCTCACACTCTGACCTTCTCCCCATATCCCTCACACTCTGACCTCCCCATATCCCTCACACTCTGACCTCCCCATATCCCTCACACTCTGACCTTCTCCCTATATCCCTCACTCTCTGACCTTCTCCCTATATTCCTCACACTCTGACCTTCTCCCTATATCCCTCACTCTCTGACCTTCTCCCGATATCCCTCACAATCTGACCTTCTCCCCATATCCCTCACACTCTGACCTTCTCCCCATATCCCTCAGACTCTGACCTTCTCCCCATATCCCTCACACTCTGACCTTCTCCCCATATCCCTCACACTCTGACCTTCTCCCCATATCCCTCACACTCTGACCTCCCCATATCCCTCACTCTCTGACCTTCTCCCCGTATCCCTCACACTCTGACCACCGCATATCCCTCACACTCTGACCTTCTCCCCATATCCCTCACACTCTGACCTCCCCATATCCCTCACACTCTGACCTCCCCATATCCCTCACACTCTGACCTTCTCCCTATATCACTCACACTATGAACTTCTCCCTATATCCCTCACACTCTTACCTTCTCCCTATATCCCTCACACTCTGACCTTCTCCCGATATCCCTCATACTCTGACCTTCTCCCCATATCCCTCACACACTGACCTTCTCCCAATATCCCTGACACTGTGACCTCCTCCCCATATCCCTCACACTCTGACCTCCCCATATCCCTCACACTCTGACCTTCTCCCCATATCCCTCACACTCTGACCTTCTCCCCATATCCCTCACACTCTGACCTTCTCCCCATATCTCTCACACTCTGACCTTCTCCCCATATCCCTCACACTCTGACCTTCACCTCATATCCCACACACTCTGACCTTCTCCCTATATCCCTCACACCCTGACCTTCTCCCCATATCCCTCACACTCTGACCTCCCCATATCCCTCACTCTCTGACTTTCTCCCCATATCCCTCACTCTCTGACTTTCTCCCCATATCCCTCACTCTCTGACTTTCTCCCCATATCCCTCACACTCTGACCTTCTCCCCATATCCCTCACACTCTGACCTCCCCATATCCCTCACTCTCTGACTTTCTCACCATATCCCTCACACTCTGACCTTCTCCCCATATCCCTCACACTCTGACCTCCCCATATCACTCACACTCTGACCTTTTCCCCTGATCCCACACACTCTGACCTTCTCCCCTTATCCCTCACACTCTGACCTCCCCCCCATATCCCTCACACTCTGACCTCCTTCCACTATCCCTCACACTCTGACCTTCTCCCCATATCCCTCACACTCTGACCTCCCCATATCCCTCACACTCTGACCTTCTCCCCATATCCCTCAAACTCTGACCTTCTCCCCATATCCCTCACACTCTGACCTTCTCCCTATATCCCTCACACTCTGACCTTCTCCCCATATCCCTCACACTCTGACCTCCCCATATCCCTCACTCTCTGACTTTCTCCCCATATCCCTCACTCTCTGACTTTCTCCCCATATCTCTCACACTCTGACCTTCTCCCCATATCCCTCACACTCTGACCTCCCCATATCCCTCACACTCTGACCTCCCCATATCTCTCACACTCTGACCTTCTCCCCATATCCCTCACACTCTGACTTCCCCATATCCCTCACACTCTGACCTTCTCCCCATATCCCTCACACTCTGAGCTCCCCATATCCCTCACTCTCTGACCTTCTCCTATATCCCTCACTCTCTGACCTTCTCCCTATATCCCTCACACTCTGACCTTCTCCCTATATCCCTCACTCTCTGACCTTCTCCCGATATCCCTCACAATCTGACCTTCTCCCCATATCCCTCACACTCTGACCTTCTCCCCATATCCCTCAGACTCTGACCTTCTCCCCATATCCCTCACACTCTGACCTTCTCCCCATATCCCTCACACTCTGACATTCTCCCCATATCCCTCACACTCTGACCTCCCCATATCCCTCACACTCTGACCTCCCCATATCTCTCACACTCTGACCTTCTCCCCATATCCCTCACACTCTGACCTCCCCATATCCCTCACTCTCTGACCTTCTCCCTATATCCCTCACTCTCTGACCTTCTCCCTATATCCCTCACACTCTGACCTTCTCCCTATATCCCTCACTCTCTGACCTTCTCCCGATATCCCTCACAATCTGACCTTTTCCCCATATCCCTCACACTCTGACCTTCTCCCCATATCCCTCAGACTCTGCCCTTCTCCCCATATCCCTCACACTCTGACCTTCTCCCCATATCCCTCACACTCTGACCTTCTCCCCATATCCCTCACACTCTGACCTCCCCATATCCCTCACACTCTGACCTCCCCATATCTCTCACACTCTGACCTTCTCCCCATATCCCTCACACTCTGACCTCCCCATATCCCTCACTCTCTGACCTTCTCCCTATATCCCTCACTCTCTGACCTTCTCCCTATATCCCTCACACTCTGACCTTCTCCCTATATCCCTCACTCTCTGACCTTCTCCCGATATCCCTCACAATCTGACCTTTTCCCCATATCCCTCACACTCTGACCTTCTCCCCATATCCCTCAGACTCTGCCCTTCTCCCCATATCCCTCACACTCTGACCTTCTCCCCATATCCCTCACACTCTGACCTTCTCCCCATATCCCTCACACTCTGACCTCCCCATATCCCTCACACTCTGACCTTCTCCCCATATCCCTCACACTCTGACCTTCTCCCCATATCCCTCACACTCTGACCTTCTCCCCATATCCCTGACACTGTGACCTCCTCCCCATATCCCTCACACTCTGACCTTCTCCCTATATCCCTCACACTCTGACCTTCACCCCATATCCCACACACTCTGACCTTCTCCCCATATCCCTCACACTCTGACCTTCTCCCCATATCTCTCACACTCTGACCTTCTCCCCATATCCCTCACACTCTGACCTTCACCCCATATCCCACACACTCTGACCTTCTCCCAATATCCCTCAAACTCTGACCTTCTCCCCAAATCCCTCACACTCTGACCTTCTCCCTATATCCCTCACACCCTGACCTTCTCCCCATATCCCTCACACTCTGACCTCCCCATATCCCTCACTCTCTGACTTTCTCCCCATATCCCTCACTCTCTGACTTTATCCCCATATCCCTCACTCTCTGACTTTCTCCCCATATCCCTCACACTCTGACCTTCTCCCCATATCCCTCACACTCTGACCTCCCCATATCCCTCACTCTCTGACTTTCTCACCATATCCCTCACACTCTGACCTTCTCCCCATATCCCTCACACTCTGACCTCCCCATATCCCTCACACTCTGACCTCCCCATATCCCTCACACTCTGACCTTCTCCCTATATCCCTCACTCTCTGACCTTCTCCCTATATTCCTCACACTCTGACCTTCTCCCTATATCCCTCACTCTCTGACCTTCTCCCGATATCCCTCACAATCTGACCTTCTCCCCATATCCCTCACACTCTGACCTTCTCCCCATATCCCTCAGACTCTGACCTTCTCCCCATATCCCTCACACTCTGACCTTCTCCCCATATCCCTCACACTCTGACCTTCTCCCCATATCCCTCACACTCTGACCTCCCCATATCCCTCACTCTCTGACCTTCTCCCCGTATCCCTCACACTCTGACCACCGCATATCCCTCACACTCTGACCTTCTCCCCATATCCCTCACACTCTGACCTCCCCATATCCCTCACACTCTGACCTCCCCATATCCCTCACACTCTGACCTTCTCCCTATATCACTCACACTATGAACTTCTCCCTATATCCCTCACACTCTTACCTTCTCCCTATATCCCTCACACTCTGACCTTCTCCCGATATCCCTCATACTCTGACCTTCTCCCCATATCCCTCACACACTGACCTTCTCCCAATATCCCTGACACTGTGACCTCCTCCCCATATCCCTCACACTCTGACCTCCCCATATCCCTCACACTCTGACCTTCTCCCCATATCCCTCACACTCTGACCTTCTCCCCATATCCCTCACACTCTGACCTTCTCCCCATATCTCTCACACTCTGACCTTCTCCCCATATCCCTCACACTCTGACCTTCACCTCATATCCCACACACTCTGACCTTCTCCCTATATCCCTCACACCCTGACCTTCTCCCCATATCCCTCACACTCTGACCTCCCCATATCCCTCACTCTCTGACTTTCTCCCCATATCCCTCACTCTCTGACTTTCTCCCCATATCCCTCACTCTCTGACTTTCTCCCCATATCCCTCACACTCTGACCTTCTCCCCATATCCCTCACACTCTGACCTCCCCATATCCCTCACTCTCTGACTTTCTCACCATATCCCTCACACTCTGACCTTCTCCCCATATCCCTCACACTCTGACCTCCCCATATCACTCACACTCTGACCTTTTCCCCTGATCCCACACACTCTGACCTTCTCCCCTTATCCCTCACACTCTGACCTCCCCCCCATATCCCTCACACTCTGACCTCCTTCCACTATCCCTCACACTCTGACCTTCTCCCCATATCCCTCACACTCTGACCTCCCCATATCCCTCACACTCTGACCTTCTCCCCATATCCCTCAAACTCTGACCTTCTCCCCATATCCCTCACACTCTGACCTTCTCCCTATATCCCTCACACTCTGACCTTCTCCCCATATCCCTCACACTCTGACCTCCCCATATCCCTCACTCTCTGACTTTCTCCCCATATCCCTCACTCTCTGACTTTCTCCCCATATCTCTCACACTCTGACCTTCTCCCCATATCCCTCACACTCTGACCTCCCCATATCCCTCACTCTCTGACTTTCTCCCCATATCCCTCACACTCTGACCTTCTCCCCATATCCCTCACACTGTGACCATCTCCCCATATCCCTCACACTCTGACCTTCTCCCCATATCCCTCACACTCTGACCTTCTCCCCATATCCCTCTCACTCTGACCTTCTCCCCATATCCCTCATACTCTGACTCCACATATCCCTCACACTCTGACCTTGATCCCCATAACCCTCACACTCTGACCTTCTCCCCATATCCCTCACACTCTGACCTTCTCCCCATATCCCTCACACTCTGACTCACCATATCCCTCACACTCTGACCTTCTCCCTATATCCCTCACTCCATGACCTTCTCCCTATAGCCCTCACACTCTGACCTTCTCCCCATATCGCTCACACTCTGACTCACCATATCCCTCACAATCTGACCTTCTCCCCATATCCCTAACACTCTGACCTCCCCATATCCCTCACACTCTGACCTTCTCCCCATATCCCTCACACTCTGACTCACCATATCCCTCACAATCTGACCTTCTCCCCATATCCCTCACACTCTGACCTCCCCATATCCCTCACACTCTGACCTCCCCATATCTCTCACACTCTGACCTTCTCCCCATATCCCTCACACTCTGACTTCCCCATATCCCTCACACTCTGACCTTCTCCCCATATCCCTCACACTCTGAGCTCCCCATATCCCTCACTCTCTGACCTTCTCCCTATATCCCTCACTCTCTGACCTTCTCCCTATATCCCTCACACTCTGACCTTCTCCCTATATCCCTCACTCTCTGACCTTCTCCCGATATCCCTCACAATCTGACCTTCTCCCCATATCCCTCACACTCTGACCTTCTCCCCATATCCCTCAGACTCTGACCTTCTCCCCATATCCCTCACACTCTGACCTTCTCCCCATATCCCTCACACTCTGACATTCTCCCCATATCCCTCACACTCTGACCTCCCCATATCCCTCACACTCTGACCTCCCCATATCTCTCACACTCTGACCTTCTCCCCATATCCCTCACACTCTGACTTCCCCATATCCCTCACACTCTGACCTTCTCCCCATATCCCTCACACTCTGACCTCCCCATATCCCTCACTCTCTGACCTTCTCCCTATATCCCTCACTCTCTGACCTTCTCCCTATATCCCTCACACTCTGACCTTCTCCCTATATCCCTCACTCTCTGACCTTCTCCCGATATCCCTCACAATCTGACCTTTTCCCCATATCCCTCACACTCTGACCTTCTCCCCATATCCCTCAGACTCTGACCTTCTCCCCATATCCCTCACACTCTGACCTTCTCCCCATATCCCTCACACTCTGACCTTCTCCCCATATCCCTCACACTCTGACCTCCCCATATCCCTCACACTCTGACCTTCTCCCCATGTCCCTCACACTCTGACCTTCTCCCCATATCCCTCACACTCTGACCTTCTCCCCATATCCCTGACACTGTGACCTCCTCCCCATATCCCTCACACTCTGACCTTCTCCCTATATCCCTCACACTCTGACCTTCACCCCATATCCCACACACTCTGACCTTCTCCCCATATCCCTCACACTCTGACCTTCTCCCCATATCTCTCACACTCTGACCTTCTCCCCATATCCCTCACACTCTGACCTTCACCCCATATCCCACACACTCTGACCTTCTCCCCATATCCCTCAAGCTCTGACCTTCTCCCCAAATCCCTCACACTCTGACCTTCTCCCTATATCCCTCACACCCTGACCTTCTCCCCATATCCCTCACACTCTGACCTCCCCATATCCCTCACTCTCTGACTTTCTCCCTATATCCCTCACTCTCTGACTTTCTCCCCATATCCCTCACTCTCTGACTTTATCCCCATATCCCTCACACTCTGACCTTCTCCCCATATCCCTCACACTCTGACCTCCCCATATCCCTCACTCTCTGACTTTCTCACCATATCCCTCACACTCTGACCTTCTCCCCATATCCCTCACACTCTGACCTCCCCATATCACTCACACTCTGACCTTTTCCCCTGATCCCACACACTCTGACCTTCTCCCCTTATCCCTCACACTCTGACCTGCCCCCCATATCCCTCACACTCTGACCTCCTTCCACTATCCCTCACACTCTGACCTTCTCCCCATATCCCTCACACTCTGACCTCCCCATATGTCTCACACTCTGACCTCCCCATATCCCTCACACTCTGACCTTCTCCCCATATCCCTCACACTCTGACCTTCTCCCCATATCCCTCACACTCTGACTTCCCCATATCCCTCACACTCTGACCTTCTCCCCATATCCCTCACACTCTGACCTCCCCATATCCCTCACTCTCTGACTTTCTCCCCATATCCCTCACGTTCTGACCTTCTCCCCATATCCCTCACCCTCTGACCTTCTCCCCATAACCCTTACACTCTGACCTCCCCATATCCCTCACACCCTGACCTTCTCCCCATATCCCTCACACTCTGACCTCCCCCCCATATCCCTCACACTCTGACCTCCTTCCAATATCCCTCACACTCTGACCATCTCCCCATATCCCTCACACTCTGACCTCACCCCATATCCCTCACACTCTGACCTTCTCACAATATCCCTCACACTCTGAGCTCCCCATATCCCTCACACTCTGACCTTCTTCCAATATCCCTCACACTCTGACCTTCTTCCAATATCCCTCACACTCCGACCTCCCCATATCCCTCACACTCTGACCTTCTCCCCATATCCCTCACACTCTGACCTTCTCCCCATATCCCACACCCTCTGACCTTCTCCCTATATCCCTCACACTCCGACCTCCCCATATCCCTCACACTCTGACCTTCTCCCCATATCCCTCACACTCTGACCTCCCCATATCCCTCACTCTCTGACTTTCTCACCATATCCCTCACACTCTGACCTTCTCCCCATATCCCTCACACTCTGACCTCCCCATATCACTCACACTCTGACCTTTTCCCCTGATCCCACACACTCTGACCTTCTCCCCATATCCCTCACACTCTGACCTCCCCCCCATATCCCTCACACTCTGACCTCCTTCCACTATCCCTCACACTCTGACCTTCTCCCCATATCCCTCACACTCTGACCTCCCCATATCCCTCACACTCTGACCTTCTCCCCATATCCCTCAAACTCTGACCTTCTCCCCATATCCCTCACACTCTGACCTCCCAATATCCCTCACTCTCTGACCTTCTCCCCATATCCCTCACACTCTGACCTTCTCCCTATATCCCTCACACTCTGACCTTCTCCCCATATCCCTCACACTCTGACCTCCCCATATCCCTCACTCTCTGACTTTCTCCCCATATCCCTCACTCTCTGACTTTCTCCCCATATCTCTCACACTCTGACCTTCTCCCCATATCCCTCGCACTCTGACCTCCCCATATCCCTCACTCTCTGACTTTCTCCCCATATCCCTCACACTCTGACCTTCTCCCCATATCCCTCACACTGTGACCATCTCCCCATATCCCTCACACTCTGACCTTCTCCCCATATCCCTCACACTCTGACCTTCTCCCCATATCCCTCACACTCTGACCTTCTCCCCATATCCCTCATACTCTGACTCCACATATCCCTCACACTCTGACCTTGATCCCCATAACCCTCACACTCTGACCTTCTCCCCATATCCCTCACACTCTGACCTTCTCCCCATATCCCTCACACTCTGACTCACCATATCCCTCACACTCTGACCTTCTCCCTATATCCCTCACTCTCTGACCTTCTCCCTATAGCCCTCACACTCTGACCTTCTCCCCATATCCCTCACACTCTGACTCACCATATCCCTCACAATCTGACCTTCTCCCCATATCCCTAACACTCTGACCTCCCCATATCCCTCACACTCTGACCTTCTCCCCATATCCCTCACACTCTGACTCACCATATCCCTCACAATCTGACCTTCTCCCCATATCCCTCACACTCTGACCTCCCCATATCCCTCACACTCTGACCTCCCCATATCTCTCACACTCTGACCTTCTCCCCATATCCCTCACACTCTGACTTCCCCATATCCCTCACACTCTGACCTTCTCCCCATATCCCTCACACTCTGAGCTCCCCATATCCCTCACTCTCTGACCTTCTCCCTATATCCCTCACTCTCTGACCTTCTCCCTATATCCCTCACACTCTGACCTTCTCCCTATATCCCTCACTCTCTGACCTTCTCCCGATATCCCTCACAATCTGACCTTCTCCCCATATCCCTCACACTCTGACCTTCTCCCCATATCCCTCAGACTCTGACCTTCTCCCCATATCCCTCACACTCTGACCTTCTCCCCATATCCCTCACACTCTGACATTCTCCCCATATCCCTCACACTCTGACCTCCCCATATCCCTCACACTCTGACCTCCCCATATCTCTCACACTCTGACCTTCTCCCCATATCCCTCACACTCTGACCTCCCCATATCCCTCACTCTCTGACCTTCTCCCTATATCCCTCACTCTCTGACCTTCTCCCTATATCCCTCACACTCTGACCTTCTCCCTATATCCCTCACTCTCTGACCTTCTCCCGATATCCCTCACAATCTGACCTTTTCCCCATATCCCTCACACTCTGACCTTCTCCCCATATCCCTCAGACTCTGCCCTTCTCCCCATATCCCTCACACTCTGACCTTCTCCCCATATCCCTCACACTCTGACCTTCTCCCCATATCCCTCACACTCTGACCTTCTCCCCATATCCCTCACACTCTGACCTCCCCATATCTCTCACACTCTGACCTTCTCCCATATCCCTCACACTCTGACCTCCCCATATCCCTCACTCTCTGACCTTCTCCCTATATCCCTCACTCTCTGACCTTCTCCCTATATCCCTCACACTCTGACCTTCTCCCTATATCCCTCACTCTCTGACCTTCTCCCGATATCCCTCACAATCTGACCTTTTCCCCATATCCCTCACACTCTGACCTTCTCCCCATATCCCTCAGACTCTGCCCTTCTCCCCATATCCCTCACACTCTGACCTTCTCCCCATATCCCTCACACTCTGACCTTCTCCCCATATCCCTCACACTCTGACCTCCCCATATCCCTCACACTCTGACCTTCTCCCCATATCCCTCACACTCTGACCTTCTCCCCATATCCCTCACACTCTGACCTTCTCCCCATATCCCTGACACTGTGACCTCCTCCCCATATCCCTCACACTCTGACCTTCTCCCTATATCCCTCACACTCTGACCTTCACCCCATATCCCACACACTCTGACCTTCTCCCCATATCCCTCACACTCTGACCTTCTCCCCATATCTCTCACACTCTGACCTTCTCCCCATATCCCTCACACTCTGACCTTCACCCCATATCCCACACACTCTGACCTTCTCCCAATATCCCTCAAACTCTGACCTTCTCCCCAAATCCCTCACACTCTGACCTTCTCCCTATATCCCTCACACCCTGACCTTCTCCCCATATCCCTCACACTCTGACCTCCCCATATCCCTCACTCTCTGACTTTCTCCCCATATCCCTCACTCTCTGACTTTATCCCCATATCCCTCACTCTCTGACTTTCTCCCCATATCCCTCACACTCTGACCTTCTCCCCATATCCCTCACACTCTGACCTCCCCATATCCCTCACTCTCTGACTTTCTCACCATATCCCTCACACTCTGACCTTCTCCCCATATCCCTCACACTCTGACCTCCCCATATCCCTCACACTCTGACCTCCCCATATCCCTCACACTCTGACCTTCTCCCTATATCCCTCACTCTCTGACCTTCTCCCTATATTCCTCACACTCTGACCTTCTCCCTATATCCCTCACTCTCTGACCTTCTCCCGATATCCCTCACAATCTGACCTTCTCCCCATATCCCTCACACTCTGACCTTCTCCCCATATCCCTCAGACTCTGACCTTCTCCCCATATCCCTCACACTCTGACCTTCTCCCCATATCCCTCACACTCTGACCTTCTCCCCATATCCCTCACACTCTGACCTCCCCATATCCCTCACTCTCTGACCTTCTCCCCATATCCCTCACACTCTGACCACCGCATATCCCTCACACTCTGACCTTCTCCCCATATCCCTCACACTCTGACCTCCCCATATCCCTCACACTCTGACCTCCCCATATCCCTCACACTCTGACCTTCTCCCTATATCACTCACACTATGAACTTCTCCCTATATCCCTCACACTCTTACCTTCTCCCTATATCCCTCACACTCTGACCTTCTCCCGATATCCCTCATACTCTGACCTTCTCCCCATATCCCTCACACACTGACCTTCTCCCAATATCCCTGACACTGTGACCTCCTCCCCATATCCCTCACACTCTGACCTCCCCATATCCCTCACACTCTGACCTTCTCCCCATATCCCTCACACTCTGACCTTCTCCCCATATCCCTCACACTCTGACCTTCTCCCCATATCTCTCACACTCTGACCTTCTCCCCATATCCCTCACACTCTGACCTTCACCTCATATCCCACACACTCTGACCTTCTCCCTATATCCCTCACACCCTGACCTTCTCCCCATATCCCTCACACTCTGACCTCCCCATATCCCTCACTCTCTGACTTTCTCCCCATATCCCTCACTCTCTGACTTTCTCCCCATATCCCTCACTCTCTGACTTTCTCCCCATATCCCTCACACTCTGACCTTCTCCCCATATCCCTCACACTCTGACCTCCCCATATCCCTCACTCTCTGACTTTCTCACCATATCCCTCACACTCTGACCTTCTCCCCATATCCCTCACACTCTGACCTCCCCATATCACTCACACTCTGACCTTTTCCCCTGATCCCACACACTCTGACCTTCTCCCCTTATCCCTCACACTCTGACCTCCCCCCCATATCCCTCACACTCTGACCTCCTTCCACTATCCCTCACACTCTGACCTTCTCCCCATATCCCTCACACTCTGACCTCCCCATATCCCTCACACTCTGACCTTCTCCCCATATCCCTCAAACTCTGACCTTCTCCCCATATCCCTCACACTCTGACCTTCTCCCTATATCCCTCACACTCTGACCTTCTCCCCATATCCCTCACACTCTGACCTCCCCATATCCCTCACTCTCTGACTTTCTCCCCATATCCCTCACTCTCTGACTTTCTCCCCATATCTCTCACACTCTGACCTTCTCCCCATATCCCTCACACTCTGACCTCCCCATATCCCTCACTCTCTGACTTTCTCCCCATATCCCTCACACTCTGACCTTCTCCCCATATCCCTCACACTGTGACCATCTCCCCATATCCCTCACACTCTGACCTTCTCCCCATATCCCTCACACTCTGACCTTCTCCCCATATCCCTCTCACTCTGACCTTCTCCCCATATCCCTCATACTCTGACTCCACATATCCCTCACACTCTGACCTTGATCCCCATAACCCTCACACTCTGACCTTCTCCCCATATCCCTCACACTCTGACCTTCTCCCCATATCCCTCACACTCTGACTCACCATATCCCTCACACTCTGACCTTCTCCCTATATCCCTCACTCCATGACCTTCTCCCTATAGCCCTCACACTCTGACCTTCTCCCCATAT
This sequence comes from Squalus acanthias, assembly GCA_030390025.1. Lineage (NCBI taxonomy): Eukaryota > Metazoa > Chordata > Chondrichthyes > Squaliformes > Squalidae > Squalus > Squalus acanthias. The sequence goes on from JASTWF010000437.1 coordinate 81,940, forward strand.
CGCTCACACTCTGACTCACCATATCCCTCACAATCTGACCTTCTCCCCATATCCCTAACACTCTGACCTCCCCATATCCCTCACACTCTGACCTTCTCCCCATATCCCTCACACTCTGACTCACCATATCCCTCACAATCTGACCTTCTCCCCATATCCCTCACACTCTGACCTCCCCATATCCCTCACACTCTGACCTCCCCATATCTCTCACACTCTGACCTTCTCCCCATATCCCTCACACTCTGACTTCCCCATATCCCTCACACTCTGACCTTCTCCCCATATCCCTCACACTCTGAGCTCCCCATATCCCTCACTCTCTGACCTTCTCCCTATATCCCTCACTCTCTGACCTTCTCCCTATATCCCTCACACTCTGACCTTCTCCCTATATCCCTCACTCTCTGACCTTCTCCCGATATCCCTCACAATCTGACCTTCTCCCCATATCCCTCACACTCTGACCTTCTCCCCATATCCCTCAGACTCTGACCTTCTCCCCATATCCCTCACACTCTGACCTTCTCCCCATATCCCTCACACTCTGACATTCTCCCCATATCCCTCACACTCTGACCTCCCCATATCCCTCACACTCTGACCTCCCCATATCTCTCACACTCTGACCTTCTCCCCATATCCCTCACACTCTGACTTCCCCATATCCCTCACACTCTGACCTTCTCCCCATATCCCTCACACTCTGACCTCCCCATATCCCTCACTCTCTGACCTTCTCCCTATATCCCTCACTCTCTGACCTTCTCCCTATATCCCTCACACTCTGACCTTCTCCCTATATCCCTCACTCTCTGACCTTCTCCCGATATCCCTCACAATCTGACCTTTTCCCCATATCCCTCACACTCTGACCTTCTCCCCATATCCCTCAGACTCTGACCTTCTCCCCATATCCCTCACACTCTGACCTTCTCCCCATATCCCTCACACTCTGACCTTCTCCCCATATCCCTCACACTCTGACCTCCCCATATCCCTCACACTCTGACCTTCTCCCCATGTCCCTCACACTCTGACCTTCTCCCCATATCCCTCACACTCTGACCTTCTCCCCATATCCCTGACACTGTGACCTCCTCCCCATATCCCTCACACTCTGACCTTCTCCCTATATCCCTCACACTCTGACCTTCACCCCATATCCCACACACTCTGACCTTCTCCCCATATCCCTCACACTCTGACCTTCTCCCCATATCTCTCACACTCTGACCTTCTCCCCATATCCCTCACACTCTGACCTTCACCCCATATCCCACACACTCTGACCTTCTCCCCATATCCCTCAAGCTCTGACCTTCTCCCCAAATCCCTCACACTCTGACCTTCTCCCTATATCCCTCACACCCTGACCTTCTCCCCATATCCCTCACACTCTGACCTCCCCATATCCCTCACTCTCTGACTTTCTCCCTATATCCCTCACTCTCTGACTTTCTCCCCATATCCCTCACTCTCTGACTTTCTCCCCATATCCCTCACACTCTGACCTTCTCCCCATATCCCTCACACTCTGACCTCCCCATATCCCTCACTCTCTGACTTTCTCACCATATCCCTCACACTCTGACCTTCTCCCCATATCCCTCACACTCTGACCTCCCCATATCACTCACACTCTGACCTTTTCCCCTGATCCCACACACTCTGACCTTCTCCCCTTATCCCTCACACTCTGACCTGCCCCCCATATCCCTCACACTCTGACCTCCTTCCACTATCCCTCACACTCTGACCTTCTCCCCATATCCCTCACACTCTGACCTCCCCATATGTCTCACACTCTGACCTCCCCATATCCCTCACACTCTGACCTTCTCCCCATATCCCTCACACTCTGACCTTCTCCCCATATCCCTCACACTCTGACTTCCCCATATCCCTCACACTCTGACCTTCTCCCCATATCCCTCACACTCTGACCTCCCCATATCCCTCACTCTCTGACTTTCTCCCCATATCCCTCACGTTCTGACCTTCTCCCCATATCCCTCACCCTCTGACCTTCTCCCCATAACCCTTACACTCTGACCTCCCCATATCCCTCACACCCTGACCTTCTCCCCATATCCCTCACACTCTGACCTCCCCCCCATATCCCTCACACTCTGACCTCCTTCCAATATCCCTCACACTCTGACCATCTCCCCATATCCCTCACACTCTGACCTTCTCACAATATCCCTCACACTCTGAGCTCCCATATCCCTCACACTCTGACCTTCTTCCAATATCCCTCACACTCTGACCTTCTTCCAATATCCCTCACACTCCGACCTCCCCATATCCCTCACACTCTGACCTTCTCCCCATATCCCTCACACTCTGACCTTCTCCCCATATCCCACACCCTCTGACCTTCTCCCTATATCCCTCACACTCCGACCTCCCCATATCCCTCACACTCTGACCTTCTCCCCATAACCCTCACACTCCGACCTCCCCATATCCCTCACACTCTGACCTTCTCCCCATATCCCTCACACTCTGACCTTCTCCCCATATCCCACACACTCTGACCTTCTCCCCATATCCCTCACACTCTGACCTTCTCCCTATATCCCTCACACTCTGACCTTCTCCCCATATCCTTCACACTCTGACCTGCTCCCCATATCCCTCACATTCTGACCACCTCCCTATATCCCTCACACTCTGACCTTCTCCCCATATCCCACACACTCTGACCACCTCCCCATATCCCTCACACTCTGACCTTCTCCCTATATCCCTCACACTCTGACCTTCTCCCCATATCCCTCACACTCTGACCTTCACCCCATATCCCACACACTCTGACCTTCTCCCCATATCCCTCAAACTCTGACCTTCTCCCCATATCCCTCACACTCTGACCTTCTCCCTATATCCCTCACACTCTGACTCACCATATCCCTCACAATCTGACCTTCTCCCCATATCCCTAACACTCTGACCTCCCCATATCCCTCACACTCTGACCTTCTCCCCATATCCCTCACACTCTGACTCACCATATCCCTCACAATCTGACCTTCTCCCCATATCCCTCACACTCTGACCTCCCCATATCCCTCACACTCTGACCTCCCCATATCTCTCACACTCTGACCTTCTCCCCATATCCCTCACACTCTGACTTCCCCATATCCCTCACACTCTGACCTTCTCCCCATATCCCTCACACTCTGAGCTCCCCATATCCCTCACTCTCTGACCTTCTCCCTATATCCCTCACTCTCTGACCTTCTCCCTATATCCCTCACACTCTGACCTTCTCCCTATATCCCTCACTCTCTGACCTTCTCCCGATATCCCTCACAATCTGACCTTCTCCCCATATCCCTCACACTCTGACCTTCTCCCCATATCCCTCAGACTCTGACCTTCTCCCCATATCCCTCACACTCTGACCTTCTCCCCATATCCCTCACACTCTGACATTCTCCCCATATCCCTCACACTCTGACCTCCCCATATCCCTCGCACTCTGACCTCCCCATATCTCTCACACTCTGACCTTCTCCCCATATCCCTCACACTCTGACTTCCCCATATCCCTCACACTCTGACCTTCTCCCCATATCCCTCACACTCTGACCTCCCCATATCCCTCACTCTCTGACCTTCTCCCTATATCCCTCACTCTCTGACCTTCTCCCTATATCCCTCACACTCTGACCTTCTCCCTATATCCCTCACTCTCTGACCTTCTCCCGATATCCCTCACAATCTGACCTTTTCCCCATATCCCTCACACTCTGACCTTCTCCCCATATCCCTCAGACTCTGACCTTCTCCCCATATCCCTCACACTCTGACCTTCTCCCCATATCCCTCACACTCTGACCTTCTCCCCATATCCCTCACACTCTGACCTCCCCATATCCCTCACACTCTGACCTTCTCCCCATGTCCCTCACACTCTGACCTTCTCCCCATATCCCTCACACTCTGACCTTCTCCCCATATCCCTGACACTGTGACCTCCTCCCCATATCCCTCACACTCTGACCTTCTCCCTATATCCCTCACACTCTGACCTTCACCCCATATCCCACACACTCTGACCTTCTCCCCATATCCCTCACACTCTGACCTTCTCCCCATATCTCTCACACTCTGACCTTCTCCCCATATCCCTCACACTCTGACCTTCACCCCATATCCCACACACTCTGACCTTCTCCCCATATCCCTCAAGCTCTGACCTTCTCCCCAAATCCCTCACACTCTGACCTTCTCCCTATATCCCTCACACCCTGACCTTCTCCCCATATCCCTCACACTCTGACCTCCCCATATCCCTCACTCTCTGACTTTCTCCCTATATCCCTCACTCTCTGACTTTCTCCCCATATCCCTCACTCTCTGACTTTCTCCCCATATCCCTCACACTCTGACCTTCTCCCCATATCCCTCACACTCTGACCTCCCCATATCCCTCACTCTCTGACTTTCTCACCATATCCCTCACACTCTGACCTTCTCCCCATATCCCTCACACTCTGACCTCCCCATATCACTCACACTCTGACCTTTTCCCCTGATCCCACACACTCTGACCTTCTCCCCTTATCCCTCACACTCTGACCTGCCCCCCATATCCCTCACACTCTGACCTCCTTCCACTATCCCTCACACTCTGACCTTCTCCCCATATCCCTCACACTCTGACCTCCCCATATGTCTCACACTCTGACCTCCCCATATCCCTCACACTCTGACCTTCTCCCCATATCCCTCACACTCTGACCTTCTCCCCATATCCCTCACACTCTGACTTCCCCATATCCCTCACACTCTGACCTTCTCCCCATATCCCTCACACTCTGACCTCCCCATATCCCTCACTCTCTGACTTTCTCCCCATATCCCTCACGTTCTGACCTTCTCCCCATATCCCTCACCCTCTGACCTTCTCCCCATAACCCTTACACTCTGACCTCCCCATATCCCTCACACCCTGACCTTCTCCCCATATCCCTCACACTCTGACCTCCCCCCCATATCCCTCACACTCTGACCTCCTTCCAATATCCCTCACACTCTGACCATCTCCCCATATCCCTCACACTCTGACCTCACCCCATATCCCTCACACTCTGACCTTCTCACAATATCCCTCACACTCTGAGCTCCCCATATCCCTCACACTCTGACCTTCTTCCAATATCCCTCACACTCTGACCTTCTTCCAATATCCCTCACACTCCGACCTCCCCATATCCCTCACACTCTGACCTTCTCCCCATATCCCTCACACTCTGACCTTCTCCCCATATCCCACACCCTCTGACCTTCTCCCTATATCCCTCACACTCCGACCTCCCCATATCCCTCACACTCTGACCTTCTCCCCATAACCCTCACACTCCGACCTCCCCATATCCCTCACACTCTGACCTTCTCCCCATATCCCTCACACTCTGACCTTCTCCCCATATCCCACACACTCTGACCTTCTCCCCATATCCCTCACACTCTGACCTTCTCCCTATATCCCTCACACTCTGACCTTCTCCCCATATCCTTCACACTCTGACCTGCTCCCCATATCCCTCACATTCTGACCACCTCCCTATATCCCTCACACTCTGACCTTCTCCCCATATCCCACACACTCTGACCACCTCCCCATATCCCTCACACTCTGACCTTCTCCCTATATCCCTCACACTCTGACCTTCTCCCCATATCCCTCACACTCTGACCTTCACCCCATATCCCACACACTCTGACCTTCTCCCCATATCCCTCAAACTCTGACCTTCTCCCCATATCCCTCACACTCTGACCTTCTCCCTATATCCCTCACACTCTGACCTCCCCATATCCCTCACTCTCTGACTTTCTCCCCATATCCCTCACACTCTGACCTGCTCCCCATATCCCTCACACTCTGACCTCCCCATATCCCTCACTCTCTGACTTTCTCCCCATATCCCTCACACTCTGACCTTCTCCCCATATCCCTCACACTGTGACCATCTCCCCATATCCCTCACACTCTGACCTTCTCCCCATATCCCTCACACTCTGACCTTCTCCCCATATCCCTCACACTCTGACCTTCTCCCCATATCCCTCACACTCTGACCTTCTCCCCATATCCCTCACACTCTGACTCCACATATCCCTCACACTCTGACCTTGATCCCCATAACCCTCACACTCTGACCTTCTCCCTATATCCCTCACACTCTGACCTTCTCCCGATATCCCTCACACTCTGACCTTCTCCCCATATCCCTCACACCCTGACCTTCTCCCCATATCCCTCACACTCTGACCTTCTCCCCATATCCCTCACACTCCGACCTCCCCATATCCCTCACACTCTGACCTTCTCCCCATATCCCTCACACTCTGACCTTCTCCCCATATCCCTGACACTGTGACCTCCTCCCCATATCCTCACACTCTGACCTTCTCCCTATATCCCTCACACTCTGACCTTCACCCCATATCCCACACACTCTGACCTTCTCCCCATATCCCTCACACTCTGACCTTCTCCCTATATCCCTCACACCCTGACCTTCTCCCCATATCCCTCACACTCTGACCTCCCCATATCCCTCACTCTCTGACTTTCTCCCCATATCCCTCACTCTCTGACTTTCTCCCCATATCCCTCACTCTCTGACTTTCTCCCCATATCCCTCACACTCTGACCTTCTCCCCATATCCCTCACACTCTGACCTCCCCATATCCCTCACTCTCTGACTTTCTCACCATATCCCTCACACTCTGACCTTCTCCCCTTATCCCTCACACTCTGACCTTCTCCCCATATCCCTCACACTCTGACCTTCTCCCCTTATCCCTCACACTCTGACCTCCCCCCCATATCCCTCACACTCTGACCTCCTTCCACTATCCCTCACACTCTGATCTTCTCCCCATATCCCTCACACTCTGACCTCCCCATATCCCTCACACTCTGACCTCCCCATATCCCTCACACTCTGACCTTCTCACCATATCCCTCACACTCTGACCTTCTCCCCATATCCCTCACACTCTGACTTCCCCATATCCCTCACGTTCTGACCTTCTCCCCATATCCCTCACACTCTGACCTTCTCCCCATATCCCTCACACTCTGACCTTCTCCCCACAACCCTCACACTCTGACCTCCCCATATCACTCACACTCTGACCTTTTCCCCTGATCCCACACACTCTGACCTCCCCATATCCCTCACACTCTGACCTCCCCCCCATATCCCTCAAACTCTGACCTTCTCCCCATATCCCTCACACTCTGACCTCCCCCCATATCCCTCACACTCTGACCTCCTTCCAACATCCCTCACACTCTGACCTTCTCCCCATATCCCTCACACTCTGACCTCCCCATATCCCTCACACTCTGACCTCCCCATATCCCTCACACTCTGACCTTCTCCCCATATCCCTCACACTCGGACCTCCCCATATCCCTCACACTCTGACCTTCTCCCCATATCCCTCACACCCTGACCTTCTCCCCATATCCCTCACACTCTGACCTTCTCCCCATATCCCTCACACTCTGACCTCCCCATATCCCTCACACTCTGACCTTCTCCCGATATCCCTCACACTCTGACCTTCTCCCCATATCCCTCACACTCTGACCTTCTCCCCATATCCCTCACTCTCTGACTTTCTCCCCATATCCCTCACTCTCTGACTTTCTCCCCATATCCCTCACACTCTGACCTTCTCCCCATATCCCTCACACTCTGACCTCCCCATATCACTCACACTCTGACCTTTTCCCCTGATCCCACACACTCTGACCTTCTCCCCATATCCCTCACACTCTGACCTCCCCCCCATATCCCTCACACTCTCACCTCCTTCCACTATCCCTCACACTCTGACCTTCTCCCCATATCCCTCACACTCTGACCTTCTCCCCATATCCCTCACACTCTGACCTTCTCCCCATATCCCTCACACTCTGACTTCCCCATATCCCTCACACTCTGACCTTCTCCCCATATCCCTCACACTCTGACCTCCCCATATCCCTCACTCTCTGACTTTCTCCCCATATCCCTCACCCTCTGACCTTCTCCCCACAACCCTCACACTCTGACTTCCCCATATCCCTCACGTTCTGACCTTCTCCCCATATCCCTCACACTCTGACCTCCCCATATCCCTCACTCTCTGACTTTCTCCCCATATCCCTCACCCTCTGACCTTCTCCCCACAACCCTCACACTCTGACTTCCCCATATCCCTCACGTTCTGACCTTCTCCCCATATCCCTCACACTCTGACCTCCCCATATCCCTCAGGCTCTGACCTTCTCCCCATATCCCTCACCCTCTGACCTTCTCCCCACAACCCTCACACTCTGACCTCCCCATATCCCTCACACTCTGACCTCCCCATATCACTCACACTCTGACCTTTTCCCCTGATCCCACACACTCTGACCTTCTCCCCATATCCCTCACACTCTGACCTCCCCCCCATATCCCTCACACTCTGACCTTCTCCCCATATCCCTCACACTCTGACCTCCCCCCCATATCCCTCACACTCTGACCTCCTTCCAATATCCCTCACACTCTGACCATCTCCCCATATCCCTCACACTTTGACCTCCCCATATCCCTCACACTCTGACCTCCCCATATCCCTCACACTCTGACCTTCTCCCCATATCCCTCACACTCTGACCTTCTCCCCATATCCCTCACACTCTGACTTCCCCATATCCCTCACACTCTGACCTTATCCCCATATCCTTCACACTCTGACCTCCCCATATCCCTCACTCTCTGACCTTCTCCCTATATCCCTCACACTCTGACCTTCTCCCTATATCCCTCACTCTCTGACCTTCTCCCCATATCCCTCAGACTCTGACCTTCTCCCCATATCCCTCACACTCTGACCTTCTCCCCATATCCCTCACACTCTGACCTCCCCATATCCCTCACATTCTGACCTTCTCCCCATATCCCTCACACTCTGACCTCCCCATATCCTTCACTCTCTGACCTTCTCCCCATATCCCTCACACTCTGACCTCCCCATATCCTTCACACTCTGACCTTCTCCCCATATCCCTCACACTCTGACCTCCCCATATCCCTCACACTCTGACCTTCTCCCCATATCCCTCACACTTTGACTTCCCCATATCCCTCACACTCTGACCTCCCCATATCCCTCACACTCTGACCTTCTCCCCATATCCCTCACACTCTGACCTTCTCCCCATATCCCTCACACTCTGACTTCCCCATATCCCTCACACTCTGACCTTCTCCCCATATCCTTCACACTCTGACCTCCCCATATCCCTCACTCTCTGACCTTCTCCCCATATCCCTCACACTCTGACCTTCTCCCCATATCCCTCACACTCTGAATCACCATATCCCTCACACTCTGACCTTCTCCCTATATCCCTCACTCTCTGACCTTCTCCCTATATCCCTCACACTCTGACCTTCTCCCTATATCCCTCGCACTCTGACCTTCTCCCGATATCCCTCACACTCTGACCTTCTCCCCATATCCCTCACACCCTGACCTTCTCCCCATATCAATCACACTATGACCTTCACCCCATATCCCTCACACTCTGACCTCCCCATATCCCTCACACTCTGACCTTTTCCCCATATCCCTCACACTCTGACCTTCTCCCCATACCCCTCACACTCTGACCTTCTCCCCATATCCCTCACACTCTGATTCTCCCTATATCCCTCACTCTCTGACCTTCTCCCGATATCCCTCACAATCTGACCTTCTCCCCATATCCCTCACACTCTGACCTTCTCCCCATATCCCTCAGACTCTGACCTTCTCCCCATATCCCTCACACTCTGACCTTCTCCCCATATCCCTCACACTCTGACCTCCCCATATCCCTCACATTCTGACCTTCTCCCCATATCCCTCACACTCTGACCTCCCCATATCCCTCACTCTCTGACCTTCTCCCCATATCCCTCACACTCTGACTTCCCCATATCCCTCACACTCTGACCTTCTCCCCATATCCCTCACACTCTGACCTGCCCATATCCCTCACACTCTGACCTTCTCCCCATATCCCTCACACTCTGACTTCCCCATATCCTCACACTCTGACCTCCCCATATCCCTCACACTCTGACCTTCTCCCCATATCCCTCACACTCTGACCTTCTCCCCATATCCCTCACACTCTGACTCACCATATCCCTCACACTCTGACCTTCTCCCTATATCCCTCACTCTCTGACCTTCTCCCTATATCCCTCACACTCTGACCTTCTCCCTATATCCCTCGCACTCTGACCTTCTCCCGATATCCCTCACACTCTGACCTTCTCCCCATATCCCTCACACCCTGACCTTCTCCCCATATCCCTCACACTCTGACCTTCTCCCCATATCCCTCACACTCTGACCTCCCCATATCCCTCACACTCTGACCTTCTCCCCATATCCCTCACACTCTGACCTTCTCCCCATACCCCTCACACTCTGACCTTCTCCCCATATCCCTCACACTCTGACCTTCTCCCCATATCCCTCACACTCTGACCTCCCCATATCCCTCACACTCTGACCTTTTCCCCATATCCCTCAGGCTCTGACCTTCTTCCCATACCCCTCATGTTCTGACCTTCTCCCCATATCCCTCACACTCTGACTTTTTCCCCATAACACTCGCACTCTGACCTTTTCCTCCGTATCCCTCACACTCTGACATCCCCATATCCCTCACACTCTGACCTTTTCACCATATCCCTCCCACTCTGACCACCCATATCCCTCACCCTCTGACCTTCTCCCCATAACCCTCACACTCTGACCTCCCCATATCCCTCACACTCTGACCTCCCCATATCACTCACACTCTGACCTTCTCCCCATATCCCTCACTCTCTGACCTTCTCCCCATATCCCTCACTCTCTGACCTTCTCCCCATATCCCTCACACTCTGACCTTCTCCCCATATCCCTCACACTCTGACCTCCCCATATCACTCACACTTTGACCTTCTCCCCATATCCCTCACACTCTAACTCCCCATATCCCTCACACTCTGACCTTCTCCCCATATCCCTCACACTCTGACCTTCTCCCCATATCCCTCACACTCTGACTTCCCCATATCCCTCACACTCTGACCTCCCCATATCCCTCACACTCTGACCTTCTCCCCATATCCCTCACACTCTGACCTTCTCCCCATATCCCTCACACTCTGACTCACCATATCCCTCACACTCTGACCTTCTCCCTATATCCCTTACTCTCTGACTTTCTCCCCATATCCCTCACACTCTGACCTTCTCCACATAACCCTCACACTCTGACCTTCTCCCCATATCCCTCACACTCTAACTCCCCATATCCCTCACACTCTGACCTTCTCCCCATATCCCTCACACTCTGACCACCCCATATCCCTCACTCTCTGACCTTCTCCCTATATCCCTCACACTCTGACCTTCTCCCCATATCCCTCACACTCTGACCTTCTCCCCATATCCATCACACTCTGACCTTCTCCCCATATCCCTCACACTCTGACCTTCTCCCCATATCCATCACACTCTGACCTTCTCCCCATATCCCTCACACTCTAACTCCCCATATCCCTCACTCTCTGACCTTCTCCCCAATATCCCTCACACTCTGACCTTCTCCCCATATCCCTCACTCTCTGACCTTCTCCCCAATATCCCTCACACTCTGACCTTCTCCCCATATCCCTCACTCTCTGACCTTCTCCCCATATCCCTCACACTCTGACCTTCTCCCCATATCCCTCACACTCTGACTTCCCCATATCCCTCACACTCTGACCTCCCCATATCCCTCACACTCTGACCTTCTCCCCATATCCCTCACACTCTGACCTTCTCCCCATATCCCTCACACTCTGACTCACCATATCCCTCACACTCTGACTCACCATATCCCTCACACTCTGACCATCTCCCCATATCCCTCACACTCTGACCTTCTCCCCATATCCCTCACACTCTGACCTTCTCCCCATACCCCTCACACTCTGACCTTCTCCCCATATCCCTCACACTCTGACCTTCTCCCTATATCCCTCACTCTCTGACCTTCTCCCTATATCCCTCACACTCTGACCTTCTCCCCATATCCCTCACACTCTGACCTCCCCATATCCCTCACACTCTGACCTCCCCATATCACTCACACTTTGACCTTCTCCCCATATCCCTCACACTCTAACTCCCCATATCCCTCACACTCTGACCTTCTCCCTATATCCCTCACTCTCTGACCTTCTCCCTATATCCCTCACACTCTGACCTTCTCCCTATATCCCTCACTCTCTGACCTTCTCCCTATATCCCTCACAATCTGACCTTCTCCCCATATCCCTCACACTCTGACCTCCCCATATCCCTCACACTCTGACCTTTTCCCCATATCCCTCAGGCTCTGACGTTCTTCCCATACCCCTCATGTTCTGACCTTCTCCCCATATCCCTCACACTCTGACTTTCTCCCCATAACCCTCGCATTCTGACCTTTTCCTCCGTATCCCTCACACTCTGACATCCCCATATCCCTCACACTCTGACCTTTTCACCATATCCCTCCCACTCTGACCACCCATATCCCTCACCCTCTGACCTCCCCAAATCACTCACACTCTGACCTTCTCCCCATATCCCTCACTCTCTGACCTTCTCCCCATATCCCTCACACTCTGACCTTCTCCCCATATCCCTCACACTCTGACCTCCCCATTTCACTCACACTTTGACCTTCTCCCCATATCCCTCACACTCTAACTCCCCATATCCCTCACACTCTGACCTTCTCCCCATATCCCTCACACTCTGACCTTCTCCCCATATCCCTCACACTCTGACTTCCCCATATCCCTCACACTCTGACCTCCCCATATCCGTCACACTCTGACCTTCTCCCCATATCCCTCACACTCTGACCTTCTCCCCATATCCCTCACACTCTGACTCACCATATCCCTCACACTCTGACCTTCTCCCTATATCCCTTACTCTCTGACCTTCTCCCTATATTCCTCACACTCTGACCTTCTCCCCATATCCCTCACACTCTGACCTTCTCCACAGAACCCTCACACTCTGACCTTCTCCCCATATCCATCACACTCTGTCCTTCTCCCCATATCCCTCACACTCTGACCTGCTCCCCATATCCCTCACACTCTGACCTGCTCCCCATATCCCTCACACTCTGACCTCCCCATATCACTCACACTTTGACCTTCTCCCCATATCCCTCACACTCTAACTCCCCATATCCCTCACACTCTGACCTTCTCCCTATATCCCTCACACTCTGACCTTCTCCCTATATCCCTCACACTCTGACCTTCTCCCTATATCCCTCACTCTCTGACCTTCTCCCGATATCCCTCACACTCTGACCTTCTCCCCATATCCCTCACACTCTGACCACCCCATATCCCTCACACTCTGACCTTCTCCCTAAAGCCCTCACACTCTGACCTTCTCCCTATATCCCTCACACTCTGACCTTCTCCCCATATCCCTCACACTCTGACCTTCTCCCCATACCCCTCACACTCTGTCTTTCTCCCCGTATCCCTCACACTCTGACCTTCTCCCTATATCCCTCACTCTCTGACCTTCTCCCTATATCCCTCACTCTCTGACCTTCTCCCTATATCCCTCACACTCTGACCTTCTCCCTATATCCCTCACTCTCTGACCTTCTCCCGATATCCCTCACAATCTGACCTTCTCCCCAAATCCCTCATACTGTAACTCCCTATATCCCTCACACTCTGACCTTCTCCCCGTATCCCTCACACCCTGTCTTTCTCCCCGTATCCCTCACACTCTGACCACCCCATATCCCTCACTCTCTGACCTTCTCCCTATATCCCTCACACTCTGACCTTCTCCCCATATCCCTCACACTCTGACCTTCTCCCCATATCCATCACACTCTGACCTTCTCCCCATATCCCTCACACTCTGACCTTCTCCCCATATCCATCACACTCTGACCTTCTCCCCATATCCCTCACACTCTAACTCCCCATATCCCTCACTCTCTGACCTTCTCCCCAATATCCCTCACACTCTGACCTTCTCCCCATATCCCTCACTCTCTGACCTTCTCCCCAATATCCCTCACACTCTGACCTTCTCCCCATATCCCTCACTCTCTGACCTTCTCCCCATATCCCTCACACTCTGACCTTCTCCCCATATCCCTCACACTCTGACTTCCCCATATCCCTCACACTCTGACCTCCCCATATCCCTCACACTCTGACCTTCTCCCCATATCCCTCACACTCTGACCTTCTCCCCATATCCCTCACACTCTGACCTTCTCCCCATATCCCTCACACTCTGACCTTCTCCCTATATCCCTCACTCTCTGACCTTCTCCCTATATCCCTCACACTCTGACCTTCTCCCCATATCCCTCACACTCTGACCTCCCCATATCCCTCACACTCTGACCTCCCCATATCACTCACACTTTGACCTTCTCCCCATATCCCTCACACTCTAACTCCCCATATCCCTCACACTCTGACCTTCTCCCTATATCCCTCACTCTCTGACCTTCTCCCTATATCCCTCACACTCTGACCTTCTCCCTATATCCCTCACTCTCTGACCTTCTCCCTATATCCCTCACAATCTGACCTTCTCCCCAAATCCCTCATACTCTAACTCCCCATATCCCTCACTCTCTGACCTTCTCCCCATATCCCTCACACTCTGACCTTCTCCCCATATCCCTCACACTCTGTCTTTCTCCCTGTATCCCTCAGGCTTTGACCTCTCCATATCCCTCACACTCTGACCTTCTCCCCATATCCCTCACACTCTGACCTCCCCATATCCCTCACACTCTGACCTCCCCATATCCCTCACACTCTGACCTTCTCCCCATATCCCTCACACTCTGACCTTCTCCCCATATCCCTCACACTCTGACCTCCCCATATCCCTCACTCTCTGACCTTCTCCCTATATCCCTCACACTCTGACCTTCTCCCTATATCCCTCACTCTCTGACCTTCTCCCGATATCCCTCACAATCTGACCTTCTCCCCATATCCCTCACACTCTGACCTTCTCCCCATATCCCTCAGACTCTGACCTTCTCCCCATATCCCTCACACTCTGACCTTCTCCCCATATCCCTCACACTCTGACCTCCCCATATCCCTCACATTCTGACCTTCTCCCCATATCCCTCACACTCTGACCTCCCCATATCCCTCACTCTCTGACCTTCTCCCCATATCCCTCACACTCTGACCTCCCCATATCCCTCACACTCTGACCTCCCGATATCCCTCACACTCTGACCTTCTCCCCATATCCCTCACACTCTGACTTCCCCATATCCCTCACACTCTGACCTCCCCATATCCCTCACACTCTGACCTCCCCATATCTCTCACACTCTGACCTTCTCCCCATATCCCTCACACTCTGACTTCCCCATATCCCTCACGTTCTGACCTTCTCCCCATATCCCTCACACTCTGACCTCCCCATATCCCTCAGGCTCTGACCTTCTCCCCATATCCCTCACCCTCTGACCTTCTCCCCACAACCCTCACACTCTGACCTCCCCATATCCCTCACACTCTGACCTCCCCATATCACTCACACTCTGACCTTTTCCCCTGATCCCACACACTCTGACCTTCTCCCCATATCCCTCACACTCTGACCTCCCCCCCATATCCCTCACACTCTGACCTTCTCCCCATATCCCTCACACTCTGACCTCCCCCCCATATCCCTCACACTCTGACCTCCTTCCAATATCCCTCACACTCTGACCATCTCCCCATATCCCTCACACTTTGACCTCCCCATATCCCTCACACTCTGACCTTCTCCCTATATCCCTCGCACTCTGACCTTCTCCCGATATCCCTCACACTCTGACCTTCTCCCCATATCCCTCACACCCTGACCTTCTCCCCATATCCCTCACACTCTGACCTTCTCCCCATATCCCTCACACTCTGACCTCCCCATATCCCTCACACTCTGACCTTCTCCCCATATCCCTCACACTCTGACCTTCTCCCCATACCCCTCACACTCTGACCTTCTCCCCATATCCCTCACACTCTGACCTTCTCCCCATATCCCTCACACTCTGACCTCCCCATATCCCTCACACTCTGACCTTTTCCCCATATCCCTCAGGCTCTGACCTTCTTCCCATACCCCTCATGTTCTGACCTTCTCCCCATATCCCTCACACTCTGACTTTTTCCCCATAACACTCGCACTCTGACCTTTTCCTCCGTATCCCTCACACTCTGACATCCCCATATCCCTCACACTCTGACCTTTTCACCATATCCCTCCCACTCTGACCACCCATATCCCTCACCCTCTGACCTTCTCCCCATAACCCTCACACTCTGACCTCCCCATATCCCTCACACTCTGACCTCCCCATATCACTCACACTCTGACCTTCTCCCCATATCCCTCACTCTCTGACCTTCTCCCCATATCCCTCACTCTCTGACCTTCTCCCCATATCCCTCACACTCTGACCTTCTCCCCATATCCCTCACACTCTGACCTCCCCATATCACTCACACTTTGACCTTCTCCCCATATCCCTCACACTCTAACTCCCCATATCCCTCACACTCTGACCTTCTCCCCATATCCCTCACACTCTGACCTTCTCCCCATATCCCTCACACTCTGACTTCCCCATATCCCTCACACTCTGACCTCCCCATATCCCTCACACTCTGACCTTCTCCCCATATCCCTCACACTCTGACCTTCTCCCCATATCCCTCACACTCTGACTCACCATATCCCTCACACTCTGACCTTCTCCCTATATCCCTTACTCTCTGACTTTCTCCCCATATCCCTCACACTCTGACCTTCTCCACATAACCCTCACACTCTGACCTTCTCCCCATATCCCTCACACTCTAACTCCCCATATCCCTCACACTCTGACCTTCTCCCCATATCCCTCACACTCTGACCACCCCATATCCCTCACTCTCTGACCTTCTCCCTATATCCCTCACACTCTGACCTTCTCCCCATATCCCTCACACTCTGACCTTCTCCCCATATCCATCACACTCTGACCTTCTCCCCATATCCCTCACACTCTGACCTTCTCCCCATATCCATCACACTCTGACCTTCTCCCCATATCCCTCACACTCTAACTCCCCATATCCCTCACTCTCTGACCTTCTCCCCAATATCCCTCACACTCTGACCTTCTCCCATATCCCTCACTCTCTGACCTTCTCCCCAATATCCCTCACACTCTGACCTTCTCCCCATATCCCTCACTCTCTGACCTTCTCCCCATATCCCTCACACTCTGACCTTCTCCCCATATCCCTCACACTCTGACTTCCCCCATATCCCTCACACTCTGACCTCCCCATATCCCTCACACTCTGACCTTCTCCCCATATCCCTCACACTCTGACCTTCTCCCCATATCCCTCACACTCTGACCTTCTCCCCATATCCCTCACACTCTGACTCACCATATCCCTCACACTCTGACCATCTCCCCATATCCCTCACACTCTGACCTTCTCCCCATATCCCTCACACTCTGACCTTCTCCCCATACCCCTCACACTCTGACCTTCTCCCCATATCCCTCACACTCTGACCTTCTCCCTATATCCCTCACTCTCTGACCTTCTCCCTATATCCCTCACACTCTGACCTTCTCCCCATATCCCTCACACTCTGACCTCCCCATATCCCTCACACTCTGACCTCCCCATATCACTCACACTTTGACCTTCTCCCCATATCCCTCACACTCTAACTCCCCATATCCCTCACACTCTGACCTTCTCCCTATATCCCTCACTCTCTGACCTTTCTCCCTATATCCCTCACACTCTGACCTTCTCCCTATATCCCTCACTCTCTGACCTTCTCCCTATATCCCTCACAATCTGACCTTCTCCCCATATCCCTCACACTCTGACCTTCCCCATATCCCTCACACTCTGACCTTTCCCCCATATCCCTCAGCTCTGACTTCTTCCCATATCCCTCATGTCTCTGACCTTCTCCCCATATCCCTCACACTCTGACCTTTCTCCCCATACCCTCGCACTCTGACCTTTCTCCCCTTATCCCTCACACTCTGACATCCCCATATCCCTCACACTCTGACCTTTTCACCATATCCCTCCCACTCTGACCACCCATATCCTCACCCTCTGACCTCCCCAAATCACTCACACTCTGACCTTCTCCCCATATCCCTCACTCTCTGACCTTCTCCCCATATCCCTCACACTCTGACCTTCTCCCCCTATATCCCTCACACTCTGACCTTCTCCCCATATCCATCACACTCTGACCTTCTCCCCATATCCCTCACACTCTGACCTTCTCCCCATATCCATCACACTCTGACCTTCTCCCCATATCCCTCACACTCTAACTCCCCATATCCCTCACTCTCTGACCTTCTCCCCAATATCCCTCACACTCTGACCTTCTCCCCATATCCCTCACTCTCTGACCTCTCCCCAATATCCCTCACACTCTGACCTTCTCCCCATATCCCTCACTCTCTGACCTTCTCCCCATATCCCTCACACTCTGACCTTCTCCCCATATCCCTCACACTCTGACTTCCCCATATCCCTCACACTCTGACCTTCTCCCATATCCCTCACACTCTGACCTTCTCCCCATATCCCTCACACTCTGACCTTCTCCCCATATCCCTCACACTCTGACCTTCTCCCCATATCCCTCACACTCTGACTCTCCCATATCCCTCACACTCTGACCTTCTCCCCATATCCCTCACACCTCTGACCTTCTCCCATATCCCTCACACTCTGACCTTCTCCCCATATCCCTCACACTCTGACCTTCTCCCCATATCCCTCACACTCTGACCTTCTCCCTATATCCCTCACTCTCTGACCTTCTCCCATATCCCTCACACTCTGACCTTCTCCCCATATCCCTCACACTCTGACCTCCCCATATCCCTCACACTCTGACTCTCACCATATCACTCACACTTGACCTTCTCCCCATATCCCTCACACTCTACCTCCCCATATCCCTCACACTCTGACCTTCTCCCTATATCCCTCACTCTCTGACCTTCTCCCTATATCCCTCACACTCTGACCTTCTCCCTATATCCCTCACTCTCTGACCTTCTCCCTATATCCCTCACAATCTGACCTTCTCCCCATATCCCTCACACTCTGACCTCCCCATATCCCTCACACTCTGACCTTTTCCCCATATCCCTCAGGCTCTGACGTTCTTCCCATACCCCTCATGTTCTGACCTTCTCCCCATATCCCTCACACTCTGACTTTCTCCCCATAACCCTCGCATTCTGACCTTTTCCTCCGTATCCCTCACACTCTGACATCCCCATATCCCTCACACTCTGACCTTTTCACCATATCCCTCCCACTCTGACCACCCATATCCCTCACCCTCTGACCTCCCCAAATCACTCACACTCTGACCTTCTCCCCATATCCCTCACTCTCTGACCTTCTCCCCATATCCCTCACACTCTGACCTTCTCCCCATATCCCTCACACTCTGACCTTCTCCCCATATCCATCACACTCTGACCTTCTCCCCATATCCCTCACACTCTGACCTTCTCCCCATATCCATCACACTCTGACCTTCTCCCCATATCCCTCACACTCTAACTCCCCATATCCCTCACTCTCTGACCTTCTCCCCAATATCCCTCACACTCTGACCTTCTCCCCATATCCCTCACTCTCTGACCTTCTCCCCAATATCCCTCACACTCTGACCTTCTCCCCATATCCCTCACTCTCTGACCTTCTCCCCATATCCCTCACACTCTGACCTTCTCCCCATATCCCTCACACTCTGACTTCCCCATATCCCTCACACTCTGACCTCCCATATCCCTCACACTCTGACCTTCTCCCCATATCCCTCACACTCTGACCTTCTCCCCATATCCCTCACACTCTGACCTTCTCCCCATATCCCTCACACTCTGACCTTCTCCCTATATCCCTCACTCTCTGACCTTCTCCCTATATCCCTCACACTCTGACCTTCTCCCCATATCCCTCACACTCTGACCTCCCCATATCCCTCACACTCTGACCTCCCCATATCACTCACACTTTGACCTTCTCCCCATATCCCTCACACTCTAACTCCCCATATCCCTCACACTCTGACCTTCTCCCTATATCCCTCACTCTCTGACCTTCTCCCTATATCCCTCACACTCTGACCTTCTCCCTATATCCTCACTCTCTGACCTTCTCCCTATATCCCTCACATCTGACCTTCTCCCCAAATCCCTCATACTCTAACTCCCCATATCCCTCACTCTCTGACCTTCTCCCCATATCCCTCACACTCTGACCTTCTCCCCATATCCCTCACACTCTGTCTTTCTCCTGTATCCCTCAGGCTTTGACCTCTCCATATCCCTCACACTCTGACCTTCTCCCCATATCCCTCACACTCTGACCTCCCCATATCCCTCACACTCTGACCTCCCCATATCCCTCACACTCTGACCTTCTCCCCATATCCCTCACACTCTGACCTTCTCCCCATATCCCTCACACTCTGACCTCCCCATATCCCTCACTCTCTGACCTTCTCCCTATATCCCTCACACTCTGACCTTCTCCCTATATCCCTCACACTCTGACCTTCTCCCATATCCCTCACACTCTGACCTTCTCCCCATATCCCTCACACTCTGACCTTCTCCCCATATCCCTCACACTCTGACCTTCTCCCCATATCCCTCACACTCTGACCTTCTCCCCATATCCCTCACACTCTGACCTCCCCATATCCCTCACACTCTGACCTTCTCCCCATATCCCTCACACTCTGACCTCCCCATATCCCTCACTCTCTGACCTTCTCCCCATATCCCTCACACTCTGACCTCTCCCCATATCCCTCACACTCTGACCTCCCGATATCCCTCACACTCTGACCTTCTCCCCATATCCCTCACACTCTGACTTCCCCATATCCCTCACACTCTGACCTCCCCATATCCCTCACACTCTGACCTTCTCCCCATATCCCTCACACTCTGACCTTCTCCCCATATCCCTCACACTCTGACCTCCCCATATCCCTCACACTCTGACCTTCTCCCATATCCCTCACACTCTGACCTTCTCCCCTATATCCCTCACACTCTGACCTTCTCCCTATATCCCTCGCACTCTGACCTTCTCCCGATATCCCTCACACTCTGACCTTCTCCCCATATCCCTCACACTCTGACCTCCCCATATCCCTCACACTCTGACCTTCTCCCTATATCCCTCACTCTCTGACCTTCTCCCTATATCCCTCACACTCTGACCTTCTCCCTATATCCCTCACTCTCTGACCTTCTCCCTATATCCCTCACAATCTGACCTTCTCCCCAAATCCCTCATACTCTAACTCCCTATATCCCTCACTCTCTGACCTTCTCCCCATATCCCTCACACTCTGACCTTCTCCCCATATCCCTCACACTCTGTCTTTCTCCCTGTATCCCT
Source organism: Squalus acanthias (assembly GCA_030390025.1). Classification (NCBI taxonomy): domain Eukaryota; kingdom Metazoa; phylum Chordata; class Chondrichthyes; order Squaliformes; family Squalidae; genus Squalus; species Squalus acanthias. The sequence goes on from JASTWF010000437.1 coordinate 103,528, forward strand.
CAGGCTTTGACCTCCCCATATCCCTCACACTCTGACCTTCTCCCCATATCCCTCACACTCTGACCTCCCCATATCCCTCACACTCTGACCTCCCCATATCCCTCACACTCTGACCTTCTCCCCATATCCCTCACACTCTGACCTCCCCATATCCCTCACACTCTGACCTTCTCCCATATCCCTCACACTCTGACCTTCTCCCCATATCCCTCACACTCTGACCTCCCCATATCCCTCACTCTCTGACCTTCTCCCTATATCCCTCACACTCTGACCTTCTCCCTATATCCCTCACTCTCTGACCTTCTCCCGATATCCCTCACAATCTGACCTTCTCCCCATATCCCTCACACTCTGACCTTCTCCCCATATCCCTCAGACTCTGACCTTCTCCCCATATCCCTCACACTCTGACCTTCTCCCCATATCCCTCACACTCTGACCTCCCCATATCCCTCACATTCTGACCTTCTCCCCATATCCCTCACACTCTGACCTCCCCATATCCCTCACTCTCTGACCTTCTCCCCATATCCCTCACACTCTGACCTCCCCATATCCCTCACACTCTGACCTTCTCCCCATATCCCTCACACTCTGACCTCCCGATATCCCTCACACTCTGACCTTCTCCCCATATCCCTCACACTCTGACTTCCCCATATCCCTCACACTCTGACCTCCCCATATCCCTCACACTCTGACCTTCTCCCCATATCCCTCACACTCTGACCTTCTCCCCATATCCCTCACACTCTGACCTCCCCATATCCCTCACACTCTGACCTTCTCCCCATATCCCTCACACTCTGACCTTCTCCCTATATCCCTCACACTCTGACCTTCTCCCTATATCCCTCGCACTCTGACCTGCTCCCGATATCCCTCACACACTGACCTTCTCCCCATATCCCTCACACTCTGACCTCCCCATATCCCTCACACTCTGACCTTCTCCCCATATCCCTCACACTCTGACCTTCTCCCCATACCCCTCACACTCTGACCTTCTCCCCATATCCCTCACACTCTGACCTTCTCCCCATATCCCTCACACTCTGACCTCCCCATATCCCTCACACTCTGACCTTTTCCCCATATCCCTCAGGCTCTGACCTTCTTCCCATACCCCTCATGTTCTGACCTTCTCCCCATATCCCTCACACTCTGACTTTCTCCCCATAACCCTCGCACTCTGACCTTTTCCTCCGTATCCCTCACACTCTGACATCCCCATATCCCTCACACTCTGACCTTTTCACCATATCCCTCCCACTCTGACCACCCATATCCCTCACCCTCTGACCTTCTCCCCATAACCCTCACACTCTGACCTCCCCATATCCCTCACACTCTGACCTCCCCATATCACTCACACTCTGACCTTCTCCCCATATCCCTCACTCTCTGACCTTCTCCCCATATCCCTCACACTCTGACCTTCTCCCCATATCCCTCACACTCTGACCTCCCCATATCACTCACACTTTGACCTTCTCCCCATATCCCTCACACTCTAACTCCCCATATCCCTCACACTCTGACCTTCTCCCCATATCCCTCACACTCTGACCTTCTCCCCATATCCCTCACACTCTGACTTCCCCATATCCCTCACACTCTGACCTCCCCATATCCCTCACACTCTGACCTTCTCCCCATATCAATCACACTCTGACCTTCTCCCCATATCCCTCACACTCTGACCTGCTCCCCATATCCCTCACACTCTGACCTGCTCCCCATATCCCTCACACTCTGACCTCCCCATATCACTCACACTTTGACCTTCTCCCCATATCCCTCACACTCTAACTCCCCATATCCCTCACACTCTGACCTTCTCCCTATATCCCTCACACTCTGACCTTCTCCCCATATCCCTCACACTCTAACTCCACATATCCCTCACACTCTGACCTTCTCCCTATATCCCTCACTCTCTGACCTTCTCCCGATATCCCTCACAATCTGACCTTCTCCCCAAATCCCTCATACTGTAACTCCCTATATCCCTCACTCTCTGACCTTCTCCCCATATCCCTCACACTCTGACCACCCCATATCCCTCACACTCTGACCTTCTCCCTATATCCCTCACACTCTGACCTTCTCCCCATATCCCTCACACTCTAACTCCCCATATCCCTCACACTCTGACCTTCTCCCGATATCCCTCACACTCTGACCTTCTCCCCATATCCCTCACACTCTGACTTCCCCATATCCCTCACACTCTGACCTCCCCATATCCCTCACACTCTGACCTTCTCCCCATATCCCTCACACTCTGACCTTCTCCCCATATCCCTCACACTCTGACTCACCATATCCCTCACACTCTGACCTTCTCCCTATATCCCTTACTCTCTGACCTTCTCCCTATATCCCTCACACTCTGACCTTCTCCCCATATCCCTCACACTCTGACCTTCTCCACATAACCCTCACACTCTGACCTTCTCCCCATATCAATCACACTCTGACCTTCTCCCCATATCCCTCACACTCTGACCTGCTCCCCATATCCCTCACACTCTTACCTGCTCCCCATATCCCTCACACTCTGACCTCCCCATATCACTCACACTTTGACCTTCTCCCCATATCCCTCACACTCTAACTCCCCATATCCCTCACACTCTGACCTTCTCCCTATATCCCTCACACTCTGACCTTCTCCCCATATCCCTCACACTCTAACTCCACATATCCCTCACACTCTGACCTTCTCCCTATATCCCTCACTCTCTGACCTTCTCCCGATATCCCTCACAATCTGACCTTCTCCCCAAATCCCTCATACTGTAACTCCCTATATCCCTCACTCTCTGACCTTCTCCCCATATCCCTCACACTCTGACCTTCTCCCTATATCCCTCACACTCTGACCTTCTCCCTATATCCCTCACACTCTGACCTTCTCCCCATATCCCTCACACTCTGACCTTCTCCCCATATCCCTCACACTCTGTCTTTCTCCCCGTATCCCTCACACTCTGACCACCCCATATCCCTCACACTCTGACCTTCTCCCTATATCCCTCACTCTCTGACCTTCTCCCTATATCCCTCACTCTCTGACCTTCTCCCTATATCCCTCACACTCTGACCTTCTCCCTATATCCCTCACTCTCTGAGCTTCTCCCGATATCCCTCACAATCTGACCTTCTCCCCAAATTCCTCACTCTCTGACCTTCTCCCCATATCCCTCACACTCTGTCTTTCTCCCCGTATCCCTCACACTCTGACCACCCCATATCCCTCACACTCTGACCTTCTCCCTATATCCCTCACTCTCTGACCTTCTCCCTATATCCCTCACACTCTGACCTTCTCCCCATATCCGTCACACTCTGACCTTCTTCCCATATCCATCACACTCTGACCTTCTCCCCATATCCCTCACACTCTAACTCCCCATATCCCTCACTCTCTGACCTTCTCCCCAATATCCCTCACACTCTGACCTTCTCCCCATATCCCTCACTCTCTGACCTTCTCCCCAATATCCCTCACACTCTGACCTTCTCCCCATATCCCTCACTCTCTGACCTTCTCCCCATATCCCTCACACTCTGACCTTCTCCCCATATCCCTCACTCTCTGACCTTCTCCCCATATCCCTCACACTCTGACCATCTCCCCATATCCCTCACACTCTGACCTTCTCCCCATATCCCTCACTCTCTGACCTTCTCCCCATATCCCTCACACTCTGACCTTCTCCCCATATCCCTCACACTCTGACTTCCCCATATCCCTCACACTCTGACCTCCCCATATCCCTCACACTCTGACCTTCTCCCCATATCCCTCACACTCTGACCTTCTCCCCATATCCCTCACACTCTGACTCACCATATCCCTCACACTCTGACCATCTCCGCATATCCCTCACACTCTGACCTTCTCCCCATATCCCTCACACTCTGACCTTCTCCCCATACCCCTCACACTCTGACCTTCTCCCCATATCCCTCACACTCTGACCTTCTCCCTATATCCCTCACTCTCTGACCTTCTCCCTATATCCCTCACACTCTGACCTTCTCCCCATATCCCTCACACTCTGACCTTCTCCCCATATCCATCACACTCTGACCTTCTCCCCATATCCCTCACACTCTGACCTTCTCCCCATATCCCTCACACTCTGACCTCCCCATATCCCTCACACTCTGACCTCCCCATATCACTCACACTTTGACCTTCTCCTCATATCCCTCACACTCTAACTCCCCATATCCCTCACACTCTGACCTTCTCCCCATATCCCTCACTCTCTGACCTTCTCCCCATATCCCTCACTCTCTGACCTTCTCCCCATATCCCTCACACTCTAACTCCCCATATCCCTCACACTCTGACCTTCTCCCCATACCCCTCACACTCTGACCTTCTCCCCATATCCCTCACACTCTGACCTTCTCCCTATATCCCTCACTCTCTGACCTTCTCCCTATATCCCTCACACTCTGACCTTCTCCCCATATCCCTCACACTCTGACCTTCTCCCCATATCCATCACACTCTGACCTTCTCCCCATATCCCTCACACTCTGACCTTCTCCCCATATCCCTCACACTCTGACCTCCCCATATCCCTCACACTCTGACCTCCCCATATCACTCACACTTTGACCTTCTCCCCTCTCCCTCACACTCTAACTCCCCATATCCCTCACACTCTGACCTTCTCCCTATATCCCTCACACTCTGACCTTCTCCCTATATCCCTCACACTCTGACCTTCTCCCTATATCCCTCACTCTCTGACCTTCTCCCTATATCCCTCACAATCTGACCTTCTCCCCAAATCCCTTATACTCTAACTCCCTATATCCCTCACTCTCTGACCTTCTCCCCATATCCCTCACACTCTGTCTTTCTCCCTGTATCCCTCAGGCTTTGACCTCTCCATATCCCTCACACTCTGACCTTCTCCCCATATCCCTCACACTCTGTCTTTCTCCCTGTATCCCTCAGGCTTTGACCTCTCCATATCCCTCACACTCTGACCTTCTCCCCATATCCCTCACACTCTGTCTTTCTCCCTGTATCCCTCAGGCTTTGACCTCTCCATATCCCTCACACTCTGACCTTCTGCCTGCTGTTACATTTCCTCCGAGTTATCACTTGTGCTGTGCGGTTTTGTCAGATGCGTCAAGAACCATTATGTTTATTTTAAAAAGATCTATTAAAATTCCCAGCAGTGTTGAAATAGTTTCCAGTCGTTTAGTCTGTTTTGTTTTTGGGAATGGTGTGAGGCCCAGGGAAGTATGCTTGTTATTCCAGCTATCAGACGGCTGATGTGGGAAGCTGTGCTGGAGTGTTTGCCCTGGGCTCTGGTCTGGGGGTGTGAGGGTGGGGTCGGGGGGTTGAGGTGGGGGGAATGATCCCTCAACCTCAAGTGTAGCTTAAACTCAAACATCACATTCTGTGCAGAGTTAATGTAAACCTTTCAGTTATCAGCAATCAGTTGTATTGCCATCCTGCTCTCCCCTTCCCTCCTGTACCCCCTCCTGCCCCCTCTCCCCTCCCCTTTTCCCCTCTCCTCCCCTCCTAAAATGATGAAAGGATTGACAGGGTAGCTGGAAGCGGCCTGTTCCCAGGAGTTGAGGGTCTAGAACGAGGGGCCATTGAATCATAGAATCATAGACTGGTTACAGCACAGAAGGAGGCCATTCGGCCCGTCGAGCCCGTGCCAGCTCTCTGCAAGAGCACTTCAGCTAGTCCCCCTCCCCCCGCCCTTTCCCCGTAGCCCTGCAAATTTCTTTCCTTCAGGTACTTATCCAACTCCCTTTTGAAAGCCGTGATTGAATCTGCCTCCACCGCCCTTTCAGGCAGTGAATTCCAGATCATAACCACTCGCTGCGTAAAAAAGTTTTTCCTCATGTCGCCTTTGGTTCTTCTGCCAATCACCTTAAGTCTGTGTCCTCTGGTTCTCGACCCTTCTGCCAATGGGAACAGTTTCTCTCTATCTACCCTGTCTAGACCCCTCATGATTTTGAACACCTCTATCAAATCTCCTCTCAACCTTCTCTGCTCTAAGGAGAACAACCCCAGCTTCTCCAGTATATCCATATAACTGAAGTCCCTCATCCCTGGAACCATTCTTGTAAATCTTTTCTGCACCCTCTCTAAGGCCTTCACATCCTTCCTAAAGTGCGGTGCCCAGAATTGGACACAATACTCCAGTTGAGGCCGAACCAGTGTTTTATAAAGGTTCATCATAACTTCCTTGCTTTTGTACTCTGCCTCTATTTATGAAGCCCAGGATCCCGTATGCTTTTTTAACGGCTTTCTCAACCTGCCCTGCCACCTTCAACGACTTGAGCACATATACCCCCAGGTCTCTCTGTTCATGCACCCCCTTTAGAATTGTACCCTTTAGTTTATATTGCCTTTCCTCGTTCTTCCTACCAAAATGTATGACTTTGCACTTTTCTGTGTTAAATTTCATCTGCCACGTGTCCGCCCATTTCACCAGCCTGTCTATGTCTTCTTGAAGTCTATCACCATCCTCCTCACTGTTCACTATACCTCCAAGTTTTGTGTCATCTGCAAATTTTGAAATTGTGCCCTGTACACCCAAGTCTAAGTCATTAATATATATCAAGAAAAGCAGTGATCCTGGTACCGACCCCTGGGGAACACCACTGTGTACCTTCCTCCAGTCCGAAAAACAACCGTTCACCACTACTCTCTGTTTCCTGTCACTTAGACAGTTTCGTATCCATGTTGCCACTGTCCCTTTTATTCCATGGGATTGAACTTTGCTGGCAAGCCTATTATGTGACACTTTATCAAGCGCCTTTTGGAAGTTCATGTACACCACGTCAACCGCATTACCCTCATCAACCCTCTCTGTTATGTCATCAAATCATTGATGTAAGATTTCGAACCGAGGGCAGGAGAAACTTCAGACTGAGAGTTGTGAGGCTGTGCGATTCACTCCCAGGGTTAGTGATTGAGGCACAAACTATCAACATTGAAGATTAGATTGGAGAGGGGGATGAAGGAAAAGGAGTTAAAGGGATACGGGAACAGGGCAGGTAAACGTGATTGGAACTATTTGCTTGTGTGGAGGGTAAAGGCCGACACGGACGGGTTGGGCCGAATGGCCTGTTTCTGTGCTGTAACGTATATCTTTCTGTGATCCCAACGGACCCAAACCCCTTTCCATTCACTCCCACCGTACACAATCCCAATGGACCATGCCCCTTCCCATTAATCCCACTGTACACAATCCCAATGGATCAAACCCCTTCCCATTCACTCCCACCGTACACAATCCCAATGGACCCAAACCCCTTCCCATTCATCCCACTGTACACAATCCCAACGGACCCAAACCCCTTCCCATTCACTCCCACCGTACACAATCCCAATGGACCATGCCCCTTCCCATTAATCCCACTGTACACAATCCCAATGGATCAAACACCTTCCCATTCACTCCCACCGTACACAATCCCAATGGACCCAGACCCCTTCCCATTCATCCCACTGTACACAATCCCAATGGATCAAACCCCTTCCCATTCACTCCCACTGTACTCAATCCCAATGGATCAAACTCCTTCCCATTCACTCCCACTGTACTCAATCCCAATGGACCAAACCCCTTCCCATTCACTCCTACTGTACACAATCCCAATGGATCAAACTCCTTCCCATTCATCCCACTGTACTCAATCCCAATGGACAAAACCCCTTCCCATTCATCCCACTGTACTCAATCCCAATGGATCAAACCCCTTCCCATTCACTCCCACTGTACACAATCCCAATGGACCCAAACCCCTTCCCATTCATCCCACTGTACACAATCCCAATGGACCAAACCCCTTCCCATTCATCCCACTGTACACAATCCCAATGGACCAAACCCCTTCCCATTCACTCCCACTGTACACAGTCCCAATGAACCAAACCCCTTCCCATTCACTCCCACTGTACACAGTCCCAATGGACCAAACCCCTTCCCATTCACTCCCACTGTACACAATCCCTCTTAAGTTTATTTCAGTAAGTTAGTTAATAATCGAATAAATAGAGGCATGGCAGGGCACCTCAGTCCTGCGGAATGCACATCCCGTGCCATGTGGGAAATCCAGGACGCTTCCCGTGTCCTGGACAACCACATGTGCAGGAAGTGTCGTTGGCTAGAGGAGCTCGAGCTCCCGGTTTTGGAGTTTGAGCAGCGGCTGGCGTCACTGTGGTGTATCTGTGAGGCTGAGAGCTACGTGGATAGCATGTTTCAGGAGGTGGTCACCACATAGCTTAAGAGTATGCAGGCAGAGAGGGAATGGGTGACCGTCAGACAGACAAGGAGGACCAGGCAGGTAGTGCAGGAGTCCCCTGAGTGCATCTCACTCAACACTGGTGAGGGCAATGGTTCCTCTGGGGAGTACAGCCAGGGCCAAGTTCACAGCACCATGGGTGGCTCAGCTGTACAGGGGGGAGGAGGAAGATCGGGAAGGCAAAAGTGGTAGGAGATTCGATAGTTAGGGGAACTGACAGGTGTTTCTGCGGCCGCAGACATGATTTCAGGATGTATGTTGCCTCCCTGGTGCTAGGGTCAAAGATGTCACTGAGCAGCTGCAGAACATTCTGAGGGGGGAGGGTGAACAGCCAGAGGTCGTGGTCCATATCGATACCAACGACATAGGTAGAAAAATGGATGAGGTCCTGCAGGCAGATTTTAGGGAGCTAGGAAAGAGATTAAAAAGCAGGACCTCAAAGGTAGTAATCTCTGGATTACTCCCGGTGCCACGAGCTACTGAGTATAGAAATAGGAGGGTAGAGCAGGTGAATGCGTGGCTGGAGAGATGGTGCAGGAGGGAGGGCTTCAGATTCTTGGGACATGGGGACCGGTTCTGGCGGAGGTGGGACCTGTACAGGCCAGACAGGTTGCACCTCAACAGGGCTGGAACCAATGTCCTTGCCGGGGGGGCCGGGTGGGGGGGGGGGGTTGCTGGTACTGTTGGGGAGGGTTTAAACTAATTTGGTAGGGGGATGGGCACCAGGATGTAGCATTAGAAAGGAGAAACAAGGTGCACAAAGGATTGGGAGAGACAGATAGCACTAGAGTCAGAAATAGTACAGTATTAGGTGGGGTCAGACTGAGAGAGAATACAAGAAGGTCTGAGACAGGTTTACAGTGCATGTGTGTAAACGCACAAAGTCTGGTAAATAAGGTTGGTGAACCGCAGGCGCAAATAGACACATGGGAATATGATGTTGTGACGATAACGGAGACCTGGCTCAAAAAAGGGCAGGATTGGGTTTTAAATTTTCCTAGATATAAGGTGTTCAGGAAAGATAGGGAGGGAAGGAAAGAAAGGAGGTGGGGTGGCAGTGTTGATTAAGGAGAATATTACAGTGCTGGAGAGAGGATGTCCTGGAGGGGTCAAGGACAGAATCTATTTGGTTAGAGTTGAGAAACAATAGAGGTGCCATTACAGTACTAGGTGTATTCTATAGGCCGCCAACTCGTGGGAAAGATATAGAGGAGCAAATTTGCAGGGAAATTACAGAGAGGTGCAAGAACTATAGAGTAGTGATAATGGGGGACTTCAATTATCCTAATATAGACTGGGATAGTAATACAGGAAACTTTCGTTTATCCGGCACCCAAATATCCGGAATTCTCGCTTAACCGGCAAAAATCAGGTAAGTTTTACTATACAGACAAGACCCCGATTCTGACCTTTCGCCCCCACGAAAGGGGGGTCAACGTTCTTCCGACTCGGACCTGTCGCCGCCACGGAGGAAAAAGCCGGAGTCTCGTTTACTTTCCCTCTCCGGGTCCCAATTTTTAAGCCTGTGGCCGTGTACGGGGCTCTCGTACCTTGGTAAGTATACCTCTCTGTAATCCGGAACTTTCGATCAACCGGCACCACGCCGGTCCCGTCGGTGCCGGATAAACGAAAGTTTCCTGTAGTGTAAAGGGCAGAGAGGGGGAAGAATTTCTGAAGTGTATTCAGGAGAACTTTCTTGATCAGTACATTTCTGGCCCGACGAGAGAGGAGGCATTGCTGGATCTGGTTCTGGGGAATGAGGTGGGTCAAGTGGAGCAAGTGTCAGTAGGGGAAAATTTAGGGAACAGTAATCATAGTATCATAAGGTTTAGATTAGCTATGGAAAAGGGCAGGGAGCAATCTAGAGAAAAAATACTTAATTGAAGGACGGCAAATTTCAGTGGGTTGAGAACGGATCTGGCCCGGGTAAATTGGAATCAAAGAATGGCAGGCAAAACTGTAATCGAACAATGGGCTGCCTTTAAAGAGGAGATGGTTCGGGTACAGTCGAGGTTCATTCCCACGAGGGGGAAAGGTAGGGCAACTAAAGCCAGAGCTCCCTGGATGACGAAAGAGATAGAGAGTAAGATGAAGCAGAAAAAGGGGGCGTATGACAGATGTCAGGTTGAGAATACGAGTGAGAACCAGGCTGAACATAGAAAGTTCAGAGGGGAAGTGAAAAAGGAAATAAGAGGGGCAAAGAGAGAGTATGAGAATAGATTGACAGCTAACATAAAAGGGAATTCAAAAGTCTTCTATAGGCATATAAATGGTAAACGGGTAGTAAGGGGAGAGGTGGGGCAGATTAGGAACCAAAAAGGAGACCTATGCATGGAGGCAGAGGGCATGGCTGAGGTACTAAATGAGTACTTTGCATCTGTCTTCACCAAGGAAGAAGATGCTGCCAAAGTCATAGTGAAAGAGGAGGTAGTGGAGTTACTGGATGAGATAAAAATTGATAAAGAGGAGGTACTAGAAAGGCTGGCTGTACTTAAAGTAGATAAGTCACCAGGACCGGATGGGATACATCCTAGGATGCTGAGGGAGGTTAAGGAGGAAATCGCGGAGGTACTGGCCATAATCTTCCAATCCTCCTTAGATACGGGGGTGGTGCCAGAGGACTGGAGAATTGCAAATGTTACACCATTGTTCAAAAAAGGGTGTAAGGATAAACCCAGCAACTACAGGCCAGTCAGTTTAACCTCAGTAGTGGGGAAGCTTTTGGAAACGATAATCAGGGACAAAGTTAACAGTCACTTGGACAAGTGTGGATTAATTAAGGAAAGCCAGCATGGATTTGTTAAAGGCAAATCGTGTTTAACTAACTTCATCGAGTTTTTCGATGAGGTAACAGAGGGTGATGAGGGTAATGCGGTTGATGTGGTGTACATGGACTTCCAAAAGGCGTTTGATAAAGTGTCACATAATAGACTTACCAGCAAAGTTGAAGCCCATGGAATAAAAGGGACAGTGGCAGCATGGATACGAAATTGGCTAAGTGACAGGAAACAGAGAGTAGTGGTGAACGGTTGTTTTTCAGACTGGAGGAAGGTATACAGTGGTGTTCCCCAGGGGTCGGTACCAGGATCACTGCTTTTCTTGATATATATTAATGACTTGGACTTGGGTGTACAGGGCACAATTTCAAAATTTGCAGATGACACTAAACTTGGAAGTATAGTGAACAGTGAAGAGGATAGTGATAGACCTTTTTTAAATTCGCTTTATGGGATGTGCCCATCCCTAATTGCCCTTGAAAAGGTGGTGGTGAGCCACCTTCTTGAACCACTGCAGTCCGTGTGGTGAAGGTACTCCCACAGTGCTGTTACGGAGGGTGTTCCAGGATTTTGACCCGGCGACAATGAAGGATCGGCGATATACTTCACATCTTCCTGACTTAGAAGTATATCGCCGATCATTCATCGTCGCTGGATCAAAATCCTGGAACTCCCGACCTAACAGCACTGTGCGAGTACCTTCACCACACAGACTGCAGCGGTTCAAGAAGGCGGCTCACCACCACCTTCTCAAGGGCAATTAGGGATTGGCAATAAATGCTGGCCTTGCCAGCGACGCCCACATCCCATAAAAACGAATTTAAAAAAAGTCAGGATGGTGTGTGACTTGGAGGGGAACTTGGAGGTGGTGGTGTTCCCATGCGCCTGCTGCCCTTGTCCTTCAAGGTGGAAGAGGTCGCGGGTTTGGAAGGTGCTGCCGAAGAAGCCTTGGCGAGTTGCTGCAGTGCATCTTGTAGATGGTACACACTGCAGCCACGGTACGCCGGTGGTGGAGGGAGTGAATGTTTAAGGTGGTGGATGGGGTGCCAATGAAGCGGGTTGATTTGTCCTGGATGGTGTTGAGCTCCTTGAATGTTGTTGGAGCTGCACTCATCCAGGCAAGTGGAGAGTATTCTATCACACTCCTTACTTGTGCCTTGTAGATGGTGGAAAGGCTTTGGGGAGTCAGGAGGTGAGACACTCGCCGCAGAATACCTAGCCTCTGACCTGTTCTTGTTGCCACAGTATTTATGTGGCTGGTCCAGTTAAGTTTCTGGTCAATGGTGACCCCCCAGGATGTTGATGGTGGGGGATTCGTCGATGGTAATGCCGTTGAATGTCAAGGGGAGGTGGTTAGACACTCGCTTGTTGGAGATAGTCATTGTCTGGCACTTGTGTGGCGCGAATGTTACCTGCCACTTCATCAGCCCAAGCCTGAACATCGTCCAGGTTTTGTTGCATGCGGGCATGGACTGCTTCATTATCTGAGGCAGCTCCGAAAGCTTGTGATTTCAAATAAAACTGTTGGACTATAACCTGGTGTTGTGCGACTTCTCATTATCTGAGGAGTTGTGAATGGCGCTGAACACTGTGCAGTCATCAGCGAACATCCCCATTTCTGACCTTATGTTGGAGGGAAGGTCATTGATGAAGCAGCTGAAGATGGTTGGGCCTAGGACACGCCCTGAGGAACTCCTGCAGCGATAGCCTGGGGCTGTGATGATTGACCTTCAACCACCACAACCATCTTCCATTGTGCTAAGTATGACTCCAGCCAGTGGAGCGTTTTCCCCCCGATTCCCATTGACTTCAGTTTTACTAGGGCTCCTTGATGCCACACTCCGTCAAATGCTGCCTTGATGTCGAGGGCAGTCACTCTCACCTCACCTCTGGAATTCAGCTCCTTTGTCCATGGTTGGACCAAGGCGGTAATGAGGTCGGGAGTGAGTGGTCTTGGCGGAACCCAAACTGGGCATCAGTGAGCAGGTTATTGGTGAGTAAGTGCCGCTTGATAGCACTGTCGATGACACCTTCCATCACTTTGATGATGATTGAGAGTAGACTGATGGGGCGGTAATTGGCCGGGTTGGATTTGTCCTGCTTTTTGTGGACAGGACATACCTGGGCAGTTTTCCACATTGTCGGATAGATGCCAGTGTTGTAGCTGTACCGGAACAGCTTGGCTAGAGGCGCAGCTAGTTCTGGAGCACAAGTCTTCAGCACGATAGCCGGGATGTTGTTGGGGCCAATAGCCTTTGCTGTATCCAGTGCGCTCAGCCGTTCCTTGATATCACGTGGAGTGAATCGAATTGGCTGAAGACTGGCTTCTGTGATGGTGGCGACCTCAGGAGTAGGCCAATATTGATCATCCACTCGGCACTTCTGGCCGATGATGGTTGCAAATGCTTCAGCCTTGTCTTTTGCACTCGTGTGCTGGGCTCCACCATCATTGAGGATGTGGATATTCATGGAGCCTCCTCCTCCCGTTAGTTGTTTAATGGTCCACCACCATTCACGACTGGATGTGGCAGGACTGCAGAGCTTTGATCTGGTCCGTTGATTGTGGGATCGCTTAGCCCTGTTTATACCATGCTGCATCCACTTTTTAGCATGCATGCAGTCCTGTGTTGCAGCGTTCCCAAGTTGGCACCTCATTTTTAGGTACGCCTGGTGCTGCTCCTGGCATGCTCTTCTACATTCCTAATTGAACCAGGGTTGGTCCCCTGGCTTGGTGGTAATGGTAGAGTGAGGGATATGCCGGGCCATGAGATTACAGATTGTGGTGGAATACAATTCTGCTGCTGCTGATGGCCCACAGCGCCTCATGGATGCCCAGTATTGAGCTGCTAGATCTGTTCTGAATCTATCCCATTTAGCATGGTGGTAGTGCCACACAACACGATGGTGGGTGTGCTCAGTGTGAAGACGAGACTTCGTCACCACCATGACTATGTGGTGGTCACTGCAACCAATACTGTCATGGACAGATGCATCTGCGACAGGTAGATTGGTGAGGACGAGGTCAATTAGGTTTTTCCCCTCGTGTTGGTTCTCTCACCACCAGCCAGCTCGGTCAGTCGTGGTGCTACCGAGCCACTTTTGGTGATGGACATTGAAGTCCCCCACCCAGAGTACATTCTGTGCCCTTGCTACCCTCAGTGCTTCTTCCAAGTGGTGTTCAACATGGAGGAGTACTGATTCATCAGCTGAGGGAGGGCGGTAGGTGGTAATCAGCAGGAGGTTTCCTTGCCCATGCTTGGCCTGAAGCCATGAGACTTCATGGGGTCCGGAGTCAATGTTGAGGAATCCCAGGGCCACTCCTTCCCGACTGTATACCACTGTGCCGCCACCCCTGGTGGGTCTGTCCTGCCGGTGGGACAGGATATACCCAGGGATGGTGATGGAGGAGTTTGGGACATTGGCTGAAAGGTATGATTCTGTGAGCATGACTATGTCAGGCTGTTGCTTGTCTAGTCTGTGGGACAGCTCTCCCAATTTTGGCACAAGTCCCCAGATGTTGGTGAGGAGGACTTTGCAGTGTCGACTGGGCTAGGTGTGCCGTTGCCGTGTCCGTAGCCGGTGCCGAGCGGTCCGTCCGGTTTCATTCTTATTGTTGTGTTTCATAGCGGTTCAAGAAGATATAGACAGACTGGTGAAATGGACGGTCACACGACAAATGAAATTAAACGCAGAAAAGTGCGAAGTGATGCATAAGAACATAAGAAATAGGAGCAGGAGTCGGCCATTTGGCCCTTTGAGCCTGCTCCGCCATTCAATCAGATCATGGCTGATCATCGACCTCAACTCCACTTTCCTGAACTATCCCCATATCCCTTGATTCCCTTAATATTCAAAAATCCATCGATCTCTGTCTTGAATATACTCAACGACTGAGCCTCCACAGCCCTCTGGGGTAGAGAATTCCAAAGATTCATCACCTTCTGAGTGAAGAAGTTTTTCCTCATCTCAGTCCTAAATGGCCGACCCCTTATTCTGAGACTGTGACCCCTGGTTCTAGACTCTCCAGTCAGGAGAAACATCCTCTCTGCATCTACCCTGTTAAGCCCTGTAAGAATTGTGTATGTTTCAATGAGATCACCTCTCATTCTTCTAAACTCTCAAGAATATAGGCCTAGTCTACTCAATCTCTCCTCATAGGACAATCCCCCCATCCCAGGAACCAGTCTGGTGAACCTTTGTTGCACTCCCTCTATGGCAAGTATATCCTTCCTTAGGTAAGGAGGCCAAAACTGTACACAATACTCCAGGGCGCTATATAATTGCAGTAAGAATTTTGGTAGAAAGAATGAAGAGAGGAAATATGAACTAAAGGGTACAATTCTAAAGTGGTTACATGAACAGAGACCTGGGGGTATATGTGCACAAATCGTTGAAGGTGGCAGGGCAGGTTGAGAAAGCGGTTAAAAAAGCATACGGGATCCTGGGCTGCTTAAATAGAGGCACAGAGTACAAAAGCAAGGAAGTTATGATGAACCTTTATAAAACACTGGATCACTCTCAACTGGAGTATTGTGTCCAATTCTGGGCACCACACTTTAGGAAGGATGTGAAGGCCTTAGAGAGGGTGCAGAAAAGATTTACAAGAATGGTTCCAGGGATGAGGGACTTCAGTGACGTGGATAGACTGGAGAAGTTGGGGTTGTTCTCCTTAGAGCAGAGAAGGTTGAGAGGAGATTTGATAGAGGTGTTCAAAATCATGAGGGGTCTAGACAGAGTAGATAGAGAGAAACTGTTCCCATTGGCAGAAGGGTCGAGAACCAGAGGACACAGACTTAAGGTGATTGGCAAAAGAACCAAAGGTGACATGAGGAAAAAATTTTTACGCAGCGAGTGGTTCGGACCTGGAATTCACTGCCTGAAAGGGTGGTGGAGGAAGACTCAATCGTGGCTTTCAAAAGGGAATTGGATAAGTGCCTGAAGGAAAGAAATTTGCAGAGCTACGGAGAAAGGACGGGGGAGTGGGAGAAGCTTGAAGTGCTCTTGCAGAGAGCCAGCACGGGCTGTACTGGCCGAATGGCGGCCTCCTGTGCAGTAACCATTCTATGATTCTATCCCAATGAATGAAACCCTTTCCCATTCATCCCACTGTACACAATCCCAATGGAGAAAAACCCCTTCCCATTCATCCCACTGTACACAATCCCAATGGAGAAAAACCCCTTCCCATTCATCCCACTGTACACAATTCCAATGGAGAAAAACCCCTTCCCATTCATCCCACTGTACACAATTCCAATGGAGAAAAACCCCTTCCCATTCATCCCACTGTACACAATTCCAATGGACCAAACCCCATCCCATTCACTCGTGTTGTACACACTCACGCACACACAAGGGTCAAGAATGTCTCGGGGCGGCTGCAGGGCATTCTGGAGGGGGAGGGTGAACAGCCAGTTGTCGTGGTGCATATAGGTACCAACGATATAGGTAAAAAACGGGATGAGGTCCTTTAAGCTGAATATAGGGAGTTAGGAGGTAAATTAAAAAATAGGACCTCAAAGGTAGTAATCTCAGGATTGCTACCGGTGCCACGTGCTAGTCAGAGTAGAAATAGAAGGATATTTCAGATGAATACGTGGCTAGAGGAATGGTGCAAGGGGGAGGGATTCAAATTCCTGGGACATTGGAACCGGTTCTGGGGGAGGTGGGACCAGTACAAACTGGACGGTTTGCACCTGGGCAGGGCCGGGACTGATGTCCTAGGGGGAGTGTTTGCTAGTGCTGTTGGGGAGGGTTTAAACTAAAATGGCAGGGGGTTGGGAACCTGTGCAGGGAAACAGAGGAAAGGGAAGCAATGATAGAAGCAAAAGACAGGAAGGAGAAAAGCAAAAGTGGAAGGCAGAGAAATCAAGCGTGTAAATCAAACAGGGCTACAGTAAATAATAATTCTAAAAGGGCTAAGAGTGTTAAAAAAACAAGCCTGAAGGCTTTGTGTCTTAATGCGAGGAGCATTCATAATAAGGTGGATGAATTAGCTGCGCAAATAGATGTAAACGGATATGATATAATTGGGATTACGGAGACATGGCTCCAGGGTGACCAAGGCTGGGAATTCAACATCCAGGGGTATCCAATATTCAGGAAGGACAGACAAAAAGGAAAAGGAGGTGAGGTAGCATTGCTGGTTAAAGAGGAGATTAACACAATAGTAAGGAAGGATATTAGCTCTGATGATGTGGAATCTGTATGGGTAGAGCTGAGAAATACCAAGGGGCAGAAAACGTTAGTGGGAGTTGTATACAGACCCCCAAACAGTAATGCTGAGGTTGGGGATGGCATTAAACGGGAAATTAGAGACGCGTGCAATAAGGGCACAGCAGTTATCATGGGTGACTTTAATCTACATATAGATTGGGCTAACCAAATTAGTAACAATACTGTGGAGGAGGAATTCCTAGAGTGTATACGGGATGGTTTCCTGGACCAATATGTCGAGGAACCAACTAGAGATCAGGCCATCTTAGACTGGGTATTATGTAATGAGAAAGGATTAATTAGCAATCTTGTTGTGCGAGGCCCCTTGGGGAGGAGCGATCATAATATGATAGAATTCTTCATTAAGATGGAGAGTGAAGTAGTTGACTCAGAGACTAGGGTCCTGAATTTAAATAAAGGAGACTACGATGGTATGAGGCGCGAGTTGGCTAGGATGGATTGGGGAGCGTTACTTAAAGGGTTGACGGTGGATAGGCAATGGCAAACATTTGAAGGACGCATGGATGAACTACAGAATTTGTTCATCCCTGTTTGGCATAAAAATAAAACAAAAAAGGTGACTCAACCGTGGCTAACAAGGGAAATTAGGGATAGCATAAGATCCAAGGAGAGGACATATAAATTGGCCAGAAAAAGCAGCAAACCTGAGGATTGGGAGCAGTTTAGGATTCAGCAAAGGAGGACAAAGGGATTAATTAAGAGGAGGAAAATAGAATATGAGAGTATGCTTGCAGGGAACATAAAAACTGACTGTAAAAGCTTCTATTGATATGTGAAGAGAAAAAGATTGGTGAAGTCAAGCGTAGGTCCCTTGCAGTCAGAATCAGGGGAATTTATAATGGGGAACAAAGAAATGGCAGACCAATTCAATGCATACTTTGGTTCTGTCTTCACAAAGGAAGACACAAATAAACTCCCAGAGATGTCGGGGAACATAGGGTCTAATGAGAGGGAGGAATTGAATGAAATCAGTATTTGTAGGGAAATGGTGTTAGGGAAATTGACGGGATTGAAGGCCGATAAATCCCCAGGGCCTGATAATCTACATCCTAGGGTACTTAAGGAAGTGGCCCTAGAAATAGTAGATGCATTGCTGGTCATCTTTCAAAATTCTATAGACTCTGGAACAGTTCCCATGGATTGGAGGGTAGCTAATGTAACCCCACTATTGAAAAAAGGTGGTAGAGAGAAAACGGGGAATTATAGACCGGTAAGCCTGACATCGGTAGTGGGCAAAATGCTAGAGTCCATTATAAAAGATGTAATAGCGGAGCACTTGGAAAACAGTGACAGGATCGGATAAAGTCAACATGGATTTACAAAAGATAAATCATGCCTGACTAATCTAGATAAGGGAGAACCAGTGGATGTGGTGTATTTGGACTTTCAGAAGGCTTTCGATAAGGTCCCGCATAAGAGATTAGCGTGCAAAGTTAAAGCACATGGGATTGGGGGTAAGGTACTGATTTGGACAGAGAACTAGTTGGCAGACAGGAAGCAAAGAGTTGGAATAAACGGGTCTTTTTCCGAGTGGCAGGCAGTGACTAGTGGGGTACAGCAGGGATCGGTGCTAGGACCCCAGCTATTCACAATATATATTAATGATCTAGACGAGGGAAGTAGATGTAATATCTCTAAGTTTGCAGACGACCCAAAGCTGGGTGGGCGTGTGTGCTGTGAGGAGGATGCCGAGAAACTCCAGTATGATTTGGACAGGTTGGGTGATTGGGCAGATGCATGGCAGATGCAGTATAATGTGGATAAATGCGAGGTTATCCACTTTGGTGGCAAAAACAGGAAGACAGATTATTATCTGAACGGCAATAGATTGGGAAAAGGGGAAGTGCAACAAGCTCTGGGAGTCCTTGTGCACCAGTCGCTGAAGGTAAGCATGCAGGTGCAGCAGGCGGTTAAGAAGGCAAATGGTATGTTGGCCTTCGTAGCGAGAGGATTCGAGTACATGAGCAAGGATGTCTTGCTGCAGTTGTACAAGGCCTTGGTGAGACCACACCTTGAGTATTGTGTGCAGTTTTGGTCGCCTTATCTGAGGAAGGATGTTCTTGACATGGAGAGAGTGCAGCGAAGATTTACCAGACTGATACCTGGGATGGCAGGAATGGCGTATGAAGAGAGATTGTGTCGATTAGGCTTATATTCGCTAGAGTTTAGAAGAATGAGAGGGGATCTCATTGAAACTTATAAAATTCTAACAGGACTAGACAGACTAGATGCAGGAAGGATGTTTCCGATGGTGGGGGAGTCCAGAACCAGGAGTCACAGTCTCAGGATAAGGGGTAAGCCATTTAGGACTGAGATGAGGAGGAATTTCTTCACCCAGAGAGTGGTGAACCTGTGGAATTCTCTACCACAGAAGGCAGTTGAGGCCATTTCATTAAATATATTCAAGAAGGAGTTGGATATATTTCTTAAGGCTAAAGGGATCAAGGGATATGGGGAGAAAGCAGGGACAGGGTACTGAATTTGGATGATCAGCCATGATCTCATTAAATGGCGGAACAGGCTTGAGGGGCCGAATGGCCTACTCCTGCTCCTATCTTCTATGTTTCTATGCTTCACTCCCAATGGCTTGAAACCCTCTTATTCACTCCCACTGTAAACAATCTCCATGGATCACATCCATCCCTCCAATATAGCTCCTGTTCCTATTTGGGACAGTCTTCACAGTAGTTGTTGCTGACCTTCGCTGAATTTTACAAGGCCCTGCTGGAGACCGCGGAGCCTCTGAAGGTCGAATCACTCCTGTGTGAACCACATTTTGTGCTCCCTGTTTGTTGAGACTATGTTGCTCTGTCAATGATTAAATGGGTTGTGGGACAAGGATTAATAACCCTGGTTATTTTTAACCAGCGTTTACACTAATCCTGAGCCAAAAATAAAATTCCTTGGCAAGCGAGTTCTGAGTTTCTCAGGATTGAGCTTTTGGCTCCGGATCCTTACAGGAGAGGGTGGGGGTGGGGGAGAACATGTTTAACTCTCCAACCCCTGAGCTTTCTCCGCCTAGGGAAGAGAAAGAAGGAAAACGTCCCAACAATCCTGGCCATTTTTCAAAGATCAACCCCACCTTCTCCCCATATCCCCAAACCCACCTTCTCCCCATATCCCCAACCCCACCTACACACCTTCTCCCCATATCCCCAACCCCACATACCCACCTCTTCCGATATCCCCAACCCCACCTACCCACCTTCTCCCCATATCCCCAACTCCACCTACCCACCTTCTCCCCATATCCCCCAACCCCACCTACCCACCTTCTCCCCATATCCCCAACCCCACCTACCCACCTTCTCCCCATATACCCAACCCCACCTACCCACCTTCTCCCCATAACCCCAACCCCACCTACCCACCTTCTCCCCATATCCCCAACCCCACCTACCCACCTTCTCCCCATATCCCCAACCCCACCTACCCACCTTCTCCCCATATCCCCAACCCCACCAACCCATCTTTTCCCCATATCACCAACCCCACCGACCCACCTTCTCCCCATATCCCCAACCGCACCTACCCACCTTCTCCCCATATCCCCCAACCCCACCTTCTTCACATATCCCACAACCCCACCTACTCCCCATATCCCCCAACCCCACCTACCCACCTTCTCCCCATATCACCAACCCCACCTACCCACCTTCTCCCCATACCCCCAACCCCACCTACCCACCTTCTCCCCATATCCCCAACCCCACCTACCCACCTTCTCCCTATATCCCCCAACCCCACCTACCCACCTTCTCCCCATATCCCCAACCCCACCTACCCACCTTCTCCCTATATCCCCCAACCCCACCTACCCACCTTCTCCCCATACCCCCAACCCCACCTACCCACCTTCTCCCCATATCCCCAACCCCACCTACCCATCTTCTCCCCATATCCCCCAACCCCACCTACCCACCTTCTCCCCATATCCCCAACCCCACCTACCCACCTTCTCCCCATATCCTTCAACCCCACCTTCTCCCCATATCCCCAACCCCACCTACCCACCTTCTCCCCATATTCGACACTGATCTCTTATCCTTTGGGACCTGTCCCCTGACAATGGGAATGATGAGCTCCTGACTCTGATTGTAGGAGGGGTGGGGAGTGGGGATGAGGGGTGGGGAGTGGGGATGAGGGGATCCTGACTCTGATGAGGGAGTGGGGATGAGGGGGTGGGGAGTGGGGATGAGGGGGTGGGGAGTGGGGATGAGGGGGTGGGGAGTGGGGATGAGGGGTGGGGAGTGGGGATGAGGGATAGGGAGTTGGGATGGGGGGTGGGGAGTGGGGATGAGGGGTGGGGAGTGGGGATGAGGGATAGGGAGTTGGGATGGGGGGTGGGGAGTGGGGATGAGGGATGGGGAGTTGGGATGGGGGGTGGGGAGTGGGGATGGGGGTGGGGAGTTGGGATGGGGGGTGGGGAGTGGGGATGGGGGGTGGGGAGTTGGGATGGGGGGTGGGGAGTTGGGATGGGGGGTGGGGAGTGGGGATGGGGGGTGGGGAGTTGGGATGGGGGTGGGGAGTGGGGATGAGGGGGAGGATGGGTGGGGAGTGGGGATGAGGGGAAGGATGGGTGGGGAGTTGGGATGGGGGGTGGGGAGTGGGGATGGGGGGTGGGGAGTGGGGATGGGGGGTGGGGAGTGGGGATGAGGGGTGGGGAGTTAGGATGGGGGGTGGGGAGTTGGGATGGGGGGTGGGGAGTGGGGATGAGGGGGAGGATGGGTGGGGAGTGGGGATGGGGGGTGGGGAGTGGGGATGAGGGGTGGGGAGTGGGGATGGGGGGTGGGGAGTGGGGATGGGGGGTGGGGAGTGGGGATGAGGGGGAGGACGGGTGGGGATGAGGGGATGAGGGGTGGGGAGTGGGGATGAGGGGTGGGGAGTGGGGATGAGGGGTGGGGAGTGGGGATGAGGGGTGGGGAGTGGGGATGAGGGGTGGGGAGTGGGGATGAGGGGTGGGGAGTGGGGATGGGGGGTGGGGAGTGGGGATGGGGGGATCCTGTCTTGCGTTGAGTTTCTAACGTTGGGTTTGCTGATTTGCAGCTTTCACCAGAGTGCGGAGCGATGAGTTTGCCGAGTCTCGGGGACTGCCGAGATATGAGTACGTCCTCCACCCCCGGACCACCGGCTTCTCATTCATCGTCGAGCGGCTGCGTAAAGGTGGGTCACGGCACTTTTTCAACCCACTCTAGGATTCCACGTCACGCTCCCTCTCCCCCTGTGGTACAAGCCCTCATTCTATCCACTCTTTGCTCCCCGACACTTTCCCCCTGTGGTCCCGACACTCTCCTGCCCTTCGCTCTCTAATCACCTCCTCTCTCTGCACAGAGATCAGGAGCAGGAACCCGGGCTGATTTCCCCTCTCTCTAACCCAGGGGTCACTGGGCAGTGATCAGGAGCAGGAACCCGGGCTGATTTCCCCTCTCTCTAACCCAGGGGTCACTGGGCAGTGATCAGGAGCAGGAACCCTGGCTGATTTCCCCTCTCTCTAACCCAGGGCTCACTGGACAGTGATCAGGAGCAGGAAACCTGGCTGATTTCCCCTCTCTCTAACCCAGGGGTCACTGGGCAGTGATCAGGAGCAGGAACCCTGGCTGATTTCCCCTCTCTCTAACCCAGGGGTCACTGGGCAGTGATCAGGAGCAGGAACCCGGGCTGATTTCCCCTCTCTCTAACCCAGGGGTCACTGGACAGTGATCAGGAGCAGGAACCCTGGCTGATTTCCCCTCTCTCTAACCCAGTGCTCACTGGACAGAGATCAGGAGCAGGAACCCGGGCTAATTTCCCCCTCTCTCTAACCCAGGGGTCACTGGGCAGTGATCAGAAGCAGGAACCCGGAACCCGGGCTGATTTCCTCTCTTTGTTTTAATTGATTCTCATGATGTGGGCATCGCTGGCAAGGCCAGGACCTGGGTGTCCTTGTACACGAATCACTGGAAGTTAACAGGCAGGTACAGCAGGCAATTAGGAAAGCAAATGGTATATTGGCTTTTATTACAAGAGGATTTGAGTAAAAGAACATAAGAAATAGGAGCAGGAGTCGGCCATTTGGCCCTTCGAGCCTGCTCCGCCATTCAATAAGATCATGGCTGATCATCGACCTCAACTCCACTTTCCCGCCCGATCTCCATATCCCTTGATTCCCCTAGAGTCCAAAAATCTATCGCTCTCAGCCTTGAATATACTCAAAGACTCAGCATTCACAGCCCTCTGGGGTAGAGAATTCCAAAGATTCACAGCCCTCTGAGTGAAGAAATTCCTCCTCATCTCAGTCTTAAATGGCCGACCCCTTATCCTGAGACTATGCCCCCTAGTTCTAGACACTCCAGCCAGGGGAAACAACCTCTCAGCATCTCCCCTCTCAATCCCCTTCAGAATCTTGTGTTTCAATGAGATCACCTCTCATTCTTCTAAACTCCAGAATATAGGCCCATTCTACACAATCTCTTATCATAGGACAGCCCTCTCATCCCAGGAATCAATCTAGTGAACCTTCGTTGCACCGCCTCCAAGGCAAGTATATCCTTCCTTAGATAAGGAGACCAAAACTGTGCACAGTACTCCAGGTGTGGTCTCACCAAAGCCCTGTACAATTGTAGCAAGACTTCCTTACTCTTATTCTCCAACCCCCTTGCAATAAAGGCCAACATGCCATTTGCCTTCCTTATTGTTTGCTGTACCTGCATGCTAACTCTGTGTTTCTGGCATGAGGACACCCAAATCTCTCTCAACACCAACATTTAAAGGTTTCTCACCATTTAAAAAATATTCTGTTTTTCTATCCTTCCTACCAAAGTGAATAACCTCACATTTCCCTACATTATACTCCATCTGCCACCTTACTGCCCACTCACTTAGTCTATCTATATCCCTTTGCAGACTCTTTGTGTTCTCCTCACAGCTTACTGTCCCACCTAGCTTTGTATCGTCAGCAAACTTGGATACATTACACTCGGTCCCTTCATCTAGGTCATTAATATAGATTGTGAATAGCTGCGGCCCCAACACTGATCCTTGCGGCACCCCACTAATTACAGCCTGCCAACCTGAAAAAGACCCGTTTATCCCTACTCTCTGTTTTCTGTCCGTTAACCAATCCTCAATCCATGCTACTATATTACCCCCAACCCCATGAGCCCTAATCTTATGTAATAACCTTTTACGTGGCACCTTATCGAATGCCTTTTGGAAATCCAAATATACTACATCCACTGGTTCCCCTTTATCTACCCTGCTAGTTACATCCTCAAAAAACTCTAATAAATTTGTCAAACATGATTTCCCTTTCATAAAACCATGTTGACTCTGCCTAACCATGTTATGATTTTCTAAGTGCCCTGATACCACTTCCTTAACAATGGAGTCCAGCATTTTCCCTACTACTGATGTCAGGCTAACTGGCCTGTAGTTCCGTGTTTTCTCTCTCCCTCCTTGTCGGCTTTTAGTCCCATTAGTTTCTCTAGTACTTTTTCTCTACTTATATTAATTACGTTAAGTCCCTCACCCTCATTCGATCCTTGGTTCCCCACCATTTTTGGTCTGCTTTTTGTGTCTTCTACTGTGAAGACAGATACAAAATATTTGTTTAACGTTTCTGCCATTTCCTTATTCCCCATAATAATTTCTCCTGTCTCAGCCTCTAAGGGACCAACGTTTACTTTTGCTACTCTTTTCCTTTTTACATACTTGTAGAAGCTCTTACAATCTGCTTTTATATTTCTTGCTAGTTTTCTCTCATTCTATTTTTTCCCTTTTTATCAATTTTTTGGTCATCCTTTCGCTGGTTTCTGAAACTCTCCCAGTCCTCAGGCCTACTACAGGAAACTCTTTATTAACCGGCACCCAAATATCCGGAAATCTCTCTTAACCGGCAAAATTCTTGAGTAGGTAACCGGGGTTTTCCTTCATCTCTCGTTTAAAATTAACTTTAAAAAAAACCCCGAGGCGTTTGCCTTGTATCGGAGCGTGTAGATTGGGAGGGGAATGTGCAGCCCGGGTAGGCAGCGGACACGACAGATGGTCAGCTGGCGGTCCCCGGGGAGACGGAGCTCCGAATGCAGGCGCATGTCAGTGTGTACGGGGCTCTCGTACGTTGGGAGATATAACTCTCCATTATCCGGACTTTTTGATTAACCGGCACCACGCCGGTCCCGTCGGTGCCGGTTAATAAAGAGTTTCCTGTACTATCCTTCGCAACATTATAAGCTTCTTCTTTCAATCTAATGCTATCCTTAACTTCTTTAGTTAGCCACGGTTTGATCATTTTTCCCGTGGAGTTTTTATTTCTCAATGGAATGTTTTTTTGTTGAGAATTATGAAATATTTCTTTAAATGCCAGCCACTGCTTATCTACCGCCATACCTTTTAATCTATTTTTCCAATCTACCTTAGGCAACTTGCCCCTCATACCTATGTAATTGGCTTTATTTAAGTTTAAGATTCTAATTTCGGACTTAGGCAAGTCACTCTCAAACTTAATGTGAAAGTATCAGAGTAAAGACGTCTTACTGCAATTATATAGGGCCCTGGTGAGACCACACCTGGAGTATTGTGCACAGTTTTAGTCTCCTTACCTAAGGAAGGATATACTTGCCATAGAGGGAGTGCAACGAAGGTTCACCAGACTGATTCCTGGGATGGGGGGATTCTCCTATGAGGAGGTGCCTGAGGATTGGAAAGTGGCAAATGTGACACCATTGTTCAAGAAAGGGTGTAAGGACAATCCTAGTAACTACAGGCCGGTCAGTTTAACATCAGTGGTGGGTAAAGTTTTAGAAACAATAATCAAGGAAGAAATTAACGGGCACTTGGAGAGGTTTAAGCTAATTAAGGAGAGCCAACACGGATTTGTAAAAGGCAGATCGTGTTTGACGAATTGAATTTTTTGATGAAGTAACGGAGGATTGATGAAGGGAATGCAATAGATGTTGTCTACATGGATTTTCGGAAGGCGTTTGACAAAGTATCACATAGAAGGCTGGTTAACAAAATTGAGGCTCATGAATAGGTGGGTCAGTGGCAGCTTGGATAAGGAATTGGCTTAAGGACAGAAAACAGCGAGTTGTAGTAAATGGCTGTTTTTCAGACTGGAGGATGGTAGACAGTGGTGTTCCCCAAGGGTCAGTGCTGGGGCCACTGCTTTTTTTGATATATATAAATGACCTGGATATTGGAATACGGAGTAGAATTTCAAAATTTGCCGATGACACCAAACTTGGGGGTGTGGCAAACAGTGACAGAGGCAGGACATAGAAAGGCTAGCAGAATGGGCAGACAAGTGGCAGATGGAATTTAATACAGAGAAGTGTGAGGTGATGCATTTTGGCAGAAGGAACAGGAAGAGGCAATATACACTTAACAGCACAGTTTTAAAGAGTGTCTAGGGACAGAGGGACCTGGGAGTTAATGTGCATAGGTCCCTGAAGGTGGCAGGACATATTGAGAGAGTGGTTAGCAAAGCATATGGGATCTTGGGCTTCATAAATAGAGGTATTGAGTACAAAATTAGAGAAGTTATGCTGAACCTTTATAAAGCGCTGGTTAGGCCACAACTGGAATATTGCGTCCAGTTCTGGTCATCACACTTTAGGAAGGATGTGAAGGCCCTTAAGAGGGTGCAGAGAAGATTTACCAGAATGGTTCTGGGGATGGGGGATCTGAGCTACAAGGACAGGTTGGAGAAGCTGGATTTGTTTTCATTAGAGCAAAGGAGGTTGAGGAGTTATTTGATAGAGGTGTACAAGATTATGATGGATTTGGATAGGCTAGACGGGGAAAGGCTGTTCCCACTAGTTGATGGTACAAGGACTAGGGGACACAAATTTAAGGTTTTGGGCAAGAGATACAGGGGGGATGTGAGGGAAAACTTTTTTACACAGCGAGTGGTGATGACCTGGAACTCGCTGCCGACGGAAGTGGTGGAAGTGGAGAAGATCAATGTTTTCAAGGAGGGAAATAAACGTGCAAGGCTAAGGGGATAGAGCGGAGGAATGGGACTGACTGGATTGCTCTACAGAGAGCCGGCACGGACTCGATGGGCCGAATGGCCTCCTTCTGTGCCGTTATGACTCTAGACAGATTGAGTAGACTAGGCCTATATTCTCTAGAGTTTAGAAGAATGAGAGGTGATCTCATTGAAACATACACAATTCTTACAAGGCTTGACAGGGTAGATGCTGAGAGGTTGTTTCCCCTGGCTGGAGAGTCTAGAACCAGGGGTCACAGTCTTAGGATAAGGGGGCGGCCATTTAGGACTGAGATGAGGAGAAATTTCTTCACTCGGAGGGTGGTGAATCTTTGGAATTCTCTACCCCAGAGGGCTGTGGAGGCTCAGTCATTGAGCATATTCAAGACAGAGATCGATAGATTTTTGAATATTAAGGGAATCAAGGGATATGGGGATAGTTCAGGAAAGTGGAGATGAGGGAGAAGATCAGCCATGATCTCATTGAATGGCGGAGCAGGCTCGGGGGGCCGTATGGTGGAGCAGGCTCGGGGGGCCGTATGGTGGAGCAGGCTCGGGGGGCCGTATGGCGGAGCAGGCTCGGGGAGCCG
Source organism: Squalus acanthias (assembly GCA_030390025.1). Taxonomy (NCBI): domain Eukaryota; kingdom Metazoa; phylum Chordata; class Chondrichthyes; order Squaliformes; family Squalidae; genus Squalus; species Squalus acanthias. The sequence continues at coordinate 131,409 of JASTWF010000437.1, forward strand.
TATGGCGGAGCAGGCTCGGGGGGCCGTATGGCGGAGCAGGCTCGAGGGGCCGAATGGTGGAGCAGGCTCGAGGGGCCGAATGGTGGAGCAGGCTCGGGGGGCCGTATGGCGGAGCAGGCTCGAGGGGCCGAATGGTGGAGCAGGCTCGGGGGGCCGTATGGCGGAGCAGGCTCGAGGGGCTGAATGGTGGAGCAGGCTTGGGGGGCCGTATGGCGGAGCAGGCTCGGGGGGCCGTATGGCGGAGCAGGCTCGAGGGGCCGTATGGCGGAGCAGGCTCGGGGGGCCGTGTGGCCGACTCCTGCTCTTATTTCTGATGTTCTTTTGTTCTTATCTCTAGTTGCCCTGTGAAGGTGGTTGTGACCTTCTTCTTGAACCGAGTGTGTTTTTATACAACTGAGTGTCTTGCTGGGCCACTTCAGAGGGCAGTTCAGAGTCAACCACGTTGGTGTGGGACTGGAGTCACATGAAGGCCCAGACCGGGTCAGGACGGCAGGTTTCCTTCCCTAAAGGACATCAGTGAACCAGTTGGGTTTTTATGACAATCCGACAGTTTCATGGTCACTGTTACTGATCCCAGCTTTTTATTAACAGTGTTGTTTTAGTAGTGGTGGAAACTGTTCGAAAAGACTTGTTGCTGAGTAAGGGTAACCTCGTCTCGTTTGTATTTATTTACTGGAGTTCTTTATTCCGGCCTCAGCTCAAGCAGGCTGTGGTTCAGGCTGAGGTCTCGGCCCAGGGCGAGTGACAGGCCCTGACTCCCCCTGTGGCAGCTGGAAACACTTGGCGGGTTTCCTTTCCGAGAAATCAGCTGCTTTCGAGTCTGTGCCCTGTTTACCAGAAGTGTCGTTGTGACAGCTGTGTGTCAGCACTGCTCTGCTCACCGCTCTCTGCTCCACTCCCCTCTGCTCACTGCTCAGTAACCAGGGCTTTCAGCGCAGTATATCCTCTCGAGCTTTTTCAATTCTGTAAAAAGAAAAAGTGAGCAGGGAACAGAGAGTCACAGGCAGTCAGCGAGTTACAGGCAGTCAGCGAGAGTCGCAGGCCGTCAGCGCGAGGCACAGGCTGCCTGAGAGATCACAGGCAGTCTGAGAGATCACAGGCTGTCTGAGAGATCACAGGCTGTCTGAGAGATCACAGGCTGTCTGAGAGATCACAGGCTGTCTGAGAGATCACAAGCTGTCTGAGAGATCACAGGCTGTCTGAGAGATCACAGTCTGCCTGAGAGATCACAGGCTGTCTGAGAGATCACAGTCTGTCTGAGAGATCACAGGCAGTCAGCGAGAGTCACAGGCAGTCAGCGAGAGTCACAGGCAGCCAGCGAGAGTCACAGGCAGCCAGCGAGAGTCACAGGCAGCCAGCGAGAGTCACAGGCAGTCAGCGAGACCACAGGCAGTCAGCGAGAGCCACAGGCAGTCAGCGAGAGTCACAGGCAGTCAGCGAGAGTCACAGGCAGTCAGCGAGAGTCACAGGCAGTCAGCAAGACCACAGGCAGTCAGCGATGTTCACAGCATCAGAGATGTTCACAGGCAGTCAGCGAGAGTCGCAGGCAGTCAGGGGGAGTCACAGGCAGTCAGAGAGAGTCACAGGCTGTCAACGAGAATCACAGGCAGTCAGCGAGAGTCACAGGCAGTCAGTGAGAGTCACAGGCAGAGAGTCACAGGCCGTCAGAGAGAGTCACAGGCCGTCAGCGAGAGTCACAGGCAGTCAGAGAGAGTCACAGGCAGTCAGCGAGAGTCACAGGCAGCCAGCGAGAGTCACAGGCAGCCAGAGAGAGTCACAGGCAGTCAGCGAGAGTCACAGGCAGTCAGCGAGTCACAGGCAGTCAGTGAGTGTCACGGGCAGTCAGCGAGTGTCACTGGCAGTCAGCGAGAGTCACAGGCAGTTAGAGAGAGTCACAGGCAGTCAGCGAGAGTCACAGGAATTCAGCGAGTGTCACAGTCATTCAGCGAGAGTCACAGGGAGTCAGAGAGATTCACGGGCAGCCAGAGAGAGTCACAGGCAGTCAGAGAGAGTCACAGGCAGTCAGAGAGAGTCACAGGCAGTCAGAGAGAGTCACAGGCAGTCAGAGAGAGTCACAGGCAGTCAGCGAGAGTCACAGGAATTCAGCGAGTGTCACAGGCATTCAGCGAGAGTCACAGGCAGTCAGTGAAAGGCACAGGCCATCACAGAGAGTCACAGGCAGTCAGAGGCAGGAACAGGCAGTCAGAGAGAGTCACAGGCAGTCAGCGAGCGTCACAGGAATTCAGCGAGAATCACAGGCAGTCTGCGAGAATCAAAGGCAGTCAGCGAGTCACAGGCAGTCAGTGAGTGTCACAGGCTGTCAGCGAGAATCACAGGCAGTCAGCGAGAGTCACAGGCAGTCAGCGAGTCAGAGGCAGTCAGCGAGAATCACAGGCTGTCAGCGGGAATCACAGGCAATCAGCGAGAGTCACAGGCAGTCAGAGGGAGTCACCGGCAGTCAGCAAGCGTCACACGCATTCAGCGAGAATCACAGGCAGTCAGCGAGAATCAAAGGCTGTCAGAGAGACTCACAGGCAGTCAGAGAGAGTCACAAGCTGTCAACAAGAATCACAGGCAGTCAGCGAGAGTCACAGGCAGTCAGCGAGAGTCACAGGCAGTCAGCGAGAGTCACAGGCAGTCAGCGAGAGTCACAGGCAGTCAGAGTGAGGCACAGGCAGTCAGAGTGAGGCACAGGCAGTCAGAGAGGTTCACAGGCAGTCAGCGAGAGTCACAGGAATTCAGCGAGAATCACAGGCAGCCAGAGAGAGTCACAGGCAGCCAGAGAGAGTCACAGGCAGCCAGAGAGAGTCACAGGCAGTCAGCGAGAGTCATAGGCAGTCAGAGAGAGTCACAGAAAGTCGGCGAGAGTCACAGGCAGTCGGCGAGAGTCACAGGCAGTCGGCGAGAGTCACAGGCAGTCAGTGAAAGGCACAGGTAGTCAGCGAGAATCACAGGCAGTCAGCGAGAGTCACAGGCAGTCAGCGAGAGTCACAGGCAGTCAGCGAGAATCACAGGCAGTCAGCGAGAATCACAGGCAGTCAGCGAGTCACAGGCAGTCAGCGAGTCACAGGCAGTCAGAGGCAGGAACAGGCAGTCAACGAGAGTCACAGGCAGCCAGCGAGAGTCACAGGCAGCCAGCGAGAGTCACAGGCAGTCAGCGAGAGTCACAGGCAGTCAGCGATAGTCACAGGCAGTCAGCGAGAGTCACAGGCAGTCAGCGAGAGTCACAGGCATTCAGAGAGTGTCACAGGCAGTCAGAGAGATTCACAGGCAGTTAGAGTCACAGGCAGTCAGAGGGAGTCACAGGCAGTCAGCGAGAGTCACAGGAATTCAGCGAGAATCACAGGCAGTCAGCGAGAATCAAAGGCAGTCAGCGAGAGTCACAGGCCATCAGAAAGAGTAACAGGCAGTCAGAGAGAGTCACAGGCAGTCAGCGAGATTCACACACAGACAACGAGAGTCACAGGCAGTCACAGAGCGGCACAGGCAGTCAGAGAGGTTTACGGGCAGTCAGAGAGAGTCACAGGCAGAGAGTCACAGGCAGTCAGCATGAGTCACAGGCAGTCAGCATGAGTCACAGGCAGTCAGCGAGAGTCACAGGCAGTCAGCGAGAGTCACAGGCAGCCAGCGAGTGTCACAGGCAGTCAGCGAGAGTCACAGGCAGTCAGAGAGAGTCACAGGCAGAGAGTCACAGGCAGTCAGCATGAGTCACAGGCAGTCAGCGAGAGTCACAGGAATTCAGCGAGAATGACAGGCAGTCAGCGAGAATCACGGGAAGTCAGAGAGAGTCACAGGCAGTCAGAGAGAGTCACAGGCTGTCAACAAGAATCACAGGCAGTCAGCGAGAGTCAAGGGCAGTCAGCGAGAGTCACAGGCTGTCAGCGAGAGTCACAGGTAGTCAGCGAGAGTCACAGGCAGTCAGAGAGAGTCACAGGCAGTCAGAGGGAGTCACAGGCAGTCAGCTAGAGTCACACACAGACAACGAGCGTCACAGGCAGTCAGAGACAGTCACAGGCAGAGAGTCACAGGCAGTCAGAGAGAGTCACAGGCAGTCAGAGAGAGTCACAGGCAGTCAGAGAGAGTCACAGGCAGTCAGAGAGAGTCACAGGCAGTCAGCGAGCGTCACAGGCAGTCAGCGAGCGTCACAGGCAGTCAGCGAGTCACAGGCAGTCAGAGAGTCACAGGCTGTCAACAAGAATCACAGGCAGTCAGCGAGAGTCACAGGCAGTCAGCGTGAGGCACAGGCAGCCAGCGATAGTCACAGGCAGTCAGAGAGATTCACAGGCAGTCAGCGAGAATCAAAGGCTGTCAGTGAGAGGCACAGGCAGTCAGAGAGAGTCACCGGCAGTCAGCGAGCGTCACAGGAATTCAGCGAGAATCACAGGCAGTCAGCGAGAATCAAAGGCAGTCAGCAATTCACAGGCAGTCAGTGAGAGTTACAGGCTGTCAGCGAGAATCACAGGCAGTCAGAGAGAGTCACAGGCAGTCAGAGAGAGTCACAGGCTGTCAACAAGAATCACAGTATGTCAGCGAGAGTCACAGGAAGTCAGAGAGAGTCACAGGCAGTCAGAGAGAGTCACAGGCAGTCAGAGTCACAGGAAGTCAGGGAGAGTCACAGGCAGTCAGAGAGAGTCACAGGCAGTCAGAGAGAGTCACAGGCAGTCAGCTAGAGTCACACAGAGACAACGAGCGTCACAGGCAGTCAGAGAGAGTCACAGGCAGAGAGTCACAGGCAGTCAGAGAGAGTCACAGGCAGTCAGAGAGATTCACAGGCAGTCAGCAAGCGTCACAGGCAGTCAGCGAGCGTCACAGGCAGTCAGCGAGTCACAGGCAGTCAGAGAGTCACAGGCTGTCAACAAGAATCACAGGCAGTCAGCGAGAGTCACAGGCAGCCAGCGAGAGTCACAGGCAGTCAGAGAGATTCACAGGCAGTAAGCGAGAATCAAAGGCTGTCAGAGAGAGTCGCAGGCAGTTAGAGAGAGTCACCGGCAGTCAGCGAGAGTCACCGGCAGTCAGCGAGAGTCACAGGAATTCAGCGAGAATCACAGGCAGTCAGCTAGAATCAATGGCAGTCAGCAATTCACAGGCAGTCAGTGAGAGTTACAGGCAGTCAGCGAGAATCACAGCCAGTCAGAGAGAGTCACAGGCAGTCAGAGAGAGTCATAGGCTGTCAACAAGAATCACAGTATGTCAGCGAGAGTCACAGGCAGTCAGAGAGAGTCACAGGCAGTCAGAGAGTCACAGGCAGTCAGAGAGAGTCACAGGCTGTCAACAAGAATCACAGGCAGTCAGCGAGAGTCACAGGCAGTCAGCGAGAGTCACAGGCAGTCAGCGAGAGTCACAGGAAGTCAGAGAGAGTCACGGGCAGTCAGCGAGTCACAGGCCGTCAGAAAGAGTCGCAGGCAGTCAGCGAGATTCACACACAGACAACGAGAGTCACAGGCAGTCAGCGAGTGGCACAGGCAGTCAGCGAGAGTCACAAGCAGTCAACGAGAGTCACAGGAAGTCACAGAGTCATAGGCAGTCAGAGAGAGTCACAGGCAGAGAGTCACAGGCAGTCAGAGAGAGTCACAGGCAGTCAGAGAGAGTCACCGGCAGTCAGCGAGCGTCACAGGCTGTCAGCGAGAATCACAGGCAGTCAGCGAGAGTCACAGGCCGTCAGCGAGAATCAAAGGCATTCAGCGAGTCACAGGCAGTCAGTGAGTGTCACAGGCTGTCAGCGAGAATCACAGGCAGTCAGCGAGAGTTACAGGCTGTCAGCGAGAATCACAGGCAGTCAGAGAGAGTCACAGGCAGTCAGAGAGCGTCACAGGCAGTCAGAGAGCGTCACAGGCAGTCAGCGAGAGTCACGGGCAGTCAGCGAGAGTCACGGGCAGTCAGCGAGAGTCACGGGCAGTCAGAAAGAGTCACAGGCAGTCAGCGAGATTCACACACAGACAACGAGAGTCACAAGCAGTCACAGAGATGCACAGGCAGTCAGAGAGGTTTACAGGCAGTCAGAGAGAGTCACACGCAGTCAGAGAAAGTCACACGCAGTCAGAGAGAGTCACAAGCAGAGTGTCACAAGCAGGCAGAGAGTCACAAGCAATCAGCGAGTGGCACAGGCAGTTAGCGAGAGTCATAGGCAGTCAGAGAGGTTCACAGGCAGTCAGAGAGAGTCACCGGCAGTCAGCGAGAGTCACAGGAATTCAGCGAGAATCACAGGCAGTCAGCGAGAATCAAAGGCAGTCAGCAATTCACAGGCAGTCAGTGAGAGTTACAGGCTGTCAGCGAGAATCACAGGCAGTCAGAGAGAGTCACAGGAATTCAGCGAGAATGACAGGCAGTCAGCGAGAATCACGGGAAGTCAGAGAGAGTCACAGGCAGTCAGAGAGAGTCACAGGCTGTCAACAAGAATCACAGGCAGTCAGCGAGAGTCAAGGGCAGTCAGCGAGAGTCACAGGCTGTCAGCGAGAGTCACAGGTAGTCAGCGAGAGTCACAGGCAGTCAGAGAGAGTCACAGGCAGTCAGAGGGAGTCACAGGCAGTCAGCTAGAGTCACACAGACAACGAGCGTCACAGGCAGTCAGAGACAGTCACAGGCAGAGAGTCACAGGCAGTCAGAGAGAGTCACAGGCAGTCAGAGAGAGTCACAGGCAGTCAGAGAGAGTCACAGGCAGTCAGCAAGCGTCACAGGCAGTCAGCGAGCGTCACAGGCAGTCAGCGAGTCACAGGCAGTCAGAGAGTCACAGGCTGTCAACAAGAATCACAGGCAGTCAGCGAGAGTCACAGGCAGTCAGCGTGAGGCACAGGCAGCCAGCGATAGTCACAGGCAGTCAGAGAGATTCACAGGCAGTCAGCGAGAATCAAAGGCTGTCAGTGAGAGGCACAGGCAGTCAGAGAGAGTCACCGGCAGTCAGCGAGCGTCACAGGAATTCAGCGAGAATCACAGGCAGTCAGCGAGAATCAAAGGCAGTCAGCAATTCACAGGCAGTCAGTGAGAGTTACAGGCTGTCAGCGAGAATCACAGGCAGTCAGAGAGAGTCACAGGCAGTCAGAGAGAGTCACAGGCTGTCAACAAGAATCACAGTATGTCAGCGAGAGTCACAGGAAGTCAGAGAGAGTCACAGGCAGTCAGAGAGAGTCACAGGCAGTCAGAGTCACAGGAAGTCAGGGAGAGTCACAGGCAGTCAGAGAGAGTCACAGGCAGTCAGAGAGAGTCACAGGCAGTCAGCTAGAGTCACACAGAGACAACGAGCGTCACAGGCAGTCAGAGAGAGTCACAGGCAGAGAGTCACAGGCAGTCAGAGAGAGTCACAGGCAGTCAGAGAGATTCACAGGCAGTCAGCAAGCGTCACAGGCAGTCAGCGAGCGTCACAGGCAGTCAGCGAGTCACAGGCAGTCAGAGAGTCACAGGCTGTCAACAAGAATCACAGGCAGTCAGCGAGAGTCACAGGCAGCCAGCGAGAGTCACAGGCAGTCAGAGAGATTCACAGGCAGTAAGCGAGAATCAAAGGCTGTCAGAGAGAGTCGCAGGCAGTTAGAGAGAGTCACCGGCAGTCAGCGAGAGTCACCGGCAGTCAGCGAGAGTCACAGGAATTCAGCGAGAATCACAGGCAGTCAGCTAGAATCAATGGCAGTCAGCAATTCACAGGCAGTCAGTGAGAGTTACAGGCAGTCAGCGAGAATCACAGCCAGTCAGAGAGAGTCACAGGCAGTCAGAGAGAGTCATAGGCTGTCAACAAGAATCACAGTATGTCAGCGAGAGTCACAGGCAGTCAGAGAGAGTCACAGGCAGTCAGAGAGTCACAGGCAGTCAGAGAGAGTCACAGGCTGTCAACAAGAATCACAGGCAGTCAGCGAGAGTCACAGGCAGTCAGCGAGAGTCACAGGCAGTCAGCGAGAGTCACAGGAAGTCAGAGAGAGTCACGGGCAGTCAGCGAGTCACAGGCCGTCAGAAAGAGTCGCAGGCAGTCAGCGAGATTCACACACAGACAACGAGAGTCACAGGCAGTCAGCGAGTGGCACAGGCAGTCAGCGAGAGTCACAAGCAGTCAACGAGAGTCACAGGAAGTCACAGAGTCATAGGCAGTCAGAGAGAGTCACAGGCAGAGAGTCACAGGCAGTCAGAGAGAGTCACAGGCAGTCAGAGAGAGTCACAGGCAGTCAGAGAGAGTCACCGGCAGTCAGCGAGCGTCACAGGCTGTCAGCGAGAATCACAGGCAGTCAGCGAGAGTCACAGGCCGTCAGCGAGAATCAAAGGCATTCAGCGAGTCACAGGCAGTCAGTGAGTGTCACAGGCTGTCAGCGAGAATCACAGGCAGTCAGCGAGAGTTACAGGCTGTCAGCGAGAATCACAGGCAGTCAGAGAGAGTCACAGGCAGTCAGAGAGCGTCACAGGCAGTCAGCGAGAGTCACGGGCAGTCAGCGAGAGTCACGGGCAGTCAGCGAGAGTCACGGGCAGTCAGCGAGTCACAGGCCGTCAGAAAGAGTCACAGGCAGTCAGCGAGATTCACACACAGACAACGAGAGTCACAAGCAGTCACAGAGATGCACAGGCAGTCAGAGAGGTTTACAGGCAGTCAGAGAGAGTCACACGCAGTCAGAGAAAGTCACACGCAGTCAGAGAGAGTCACAAGCAGAGTGTCACAAGCAGGCAGAGAGTCACAAGCAATCAGCGAGTGGCACAGGCAGTTAGCGAGAGTCATAGGCAGTCAGAGAGGTTCACAGGCAGTCAGAGAGAGTCACCGGCAGTCAGCGAGAGTCACAGGAATTCAGCGAGAATCACAGGCAGTCAGCGAGAATCAAAGGCAGTCAGCAATTCACAGGCAGTCAGTGAGAGTTACAGGCTGTCAGCGAGAATCACAGGCAGTCAGAGAGAGTCACAGGAAGTCAGAGAGAGTCACAGGCTGTCAACAAGAATCACAGTATGTCAGCGAGAGTCACAGGCAGCCAGAGAGAGTCACAGGAAGTCAGGGAGAGTCACAGGCAGTCAGAGAGAGTCACAGGCAGTCAGAGAGAGTCACAGGCAGTCAGAGAGAGTCACAGGCAGTCAGAGAGAGTCACAGGCAGCCAGAGGGAGTCACAGGCAGTCAGCTAGAGTCACACACAGACAACGAGCGTCACAGGCAGTCAGAGAGAGTCACAGGCAGAGAGTCACAGGCAGTCAGAGAGAGTCACAGGCAGTCAGAGAGAGTCACAGGCAGTCAGCAAGCGTCACAGGCAGTCAGCGAGCGTCACAGGCAGTCAGCGAGTCACAGGCATTCAGAGAGTCACAGGCTGTCAACAAGAATCACAGGCAGTCAGCGAGAGTCACAGGCAGTCAGCGAGAGTCACAGGCAGCCAGCGAGAGTCACAGGCAGTCAGAGAGATTCACAGGCAGTCAGCGAGAATCAAAGGCTGTCAGAGAGAGTCACAGGCAGTCAGAGAGAGTCACCGGCAGTCAGCGAGAGTCACAGGAATTCAGCGAGAATCACAGGCAGTCAGCGAGAATCAAAGGCAGTCAGCAATTCACAGGCAGTCAGTGAGAGTTACAGGCTGTCAGCGAGAATCACAGCCAGTCAGAGAGAGTCACAGGCAGTCAGAGAGATCACAGGCTGTCAACAAGAATCACAGTATGTCAGCGAGAGTCACAGGCAGCCAGAGAGAGTCACAGGAAGTCAGGGAGAGTCACAGGCAGTCAGAGAGAGTCACAGGCAGTCAGAGAGAGTCACAGGCAGTCAGAGTGAGTCACAGGCAGTCAGAGAGAGTCACAGGCAGTCAGAGAGAGTCACAGGCAGTCAGAGAGAGTCACAAGCAGAGTGTCACAAGCAGGCAGAGAGTCACAAGCAATCAGGGAGTGGCACAGGCAGTCAGCGAGAGTCATAGGCAGTCAGAGAGGTTCACAGGCAGTCGCGAGAGTCACAGGAAGTCACAGAGAGTCACAGGCAGAGAGTCACAGGCAGTCAGAGAGAGTCACAGGCAGTCAGAGAGTGTCACAGGCAGTCAGAGGGAGTCACAGGCAGTCAGCGAGAGTCACAGGAATTCAGCGAGAATCACAGGCAGTCAGAGAGAGTCACAGGCTGTCAACATGAATCACAGGCAGTCAGCAAGAGTCAAGGGCAGTCAGCGAGAGTCACAGGCTGTCAGCGAGAGTCACAGGCAGTCAGCGAATGTCACAGGCAGTCAGCGAGAGTCACAGGCAGTCAGCGAGAGTCACAGGCAGTCAGAGAGAGTCACAGGCAGTCAGAGAGAGTCACAGGCAGTCAGAGAGGGTCACAGGCAGTCAGAGAGAGTCACAGGCAGTCAGAGGGAGTCACAGGCAGTCAGCTAGAGTCACACACAGACAACGAGCGTCACAGGCAGTCAGAGAGTCACAGGCAGAGAGTCACAGGCAGTCAAAGAGAGTCACAGGCAGTCAGCAAGCGTCACAGGCAGTCAGCGAGTCACAGGCAGTCAGAGAGTCACAGGCTGTCAACAAGAATCACAGGCAGTCAGCGAGAGTCACAGGCAGTCAGCGAGAGTCACAGGCAGCCAGCGAGAGTCACAGGCAGTCAGAGAAATTCACAGGCAGTCAGCGAGAATCAAAGGCTGTCAGAGAGAGTCACAGGCAGTCAGAGAGAGTCACCGGCAGTCAGCGAGAGTCACCGGCAGTCAGCGAGAGTCACAGGAATTCTGCGAGAATCACAGGCAGTCAGCGAGAATCAAAGGCAGTCAGCAATTCACAGGCAGTCAGTGAGAGTTACAGGCTGTCAGCGAGAATCACAGGCAGTCAGAGAGAGTCACAGGCAGTCAGAGAGAGTCACAGGCTGTCAACAAGAATCACAGTATGTCAGCGAGAGTCACAGGCAGCCAGAGAGAGTCACAGGAAGTCAGGGAGAGTCACAGGCAGTCAGGGAGAGTCACAGGCAGTCAGAGAGAGTCACAGGCAGTCAGAGAGAGTCACAGGCAGTCAGAGAGAGTCACAGGCAGTCAGAGAGAGTCACAGGCAGTCAGAGAGCGTCACAGGCAGTCAGCAAGCGTCACAGGCAGTCAGCGAGTGTCACAGGCAGTCAGCGAGTCACAGGCAGTCAGAGAGTCACAGGCTGTCAACAAGAATCACAGGCAGTCAGCGAGAGTCACAGGCAGTCAGCGAGAGTCACAGGCAGCCAGCTAGAGTCACATGCAGTCAGAGAGATTCACAGGCAGTCAGCGAGAATCAAAGGCTGTCAGTGAGAGTCACAGGCAGTCAGAGAGAGTCACCGGCAGTCAGCGAGCGTCACAGAAATTCAGCGAGAATCACAGGCAGTCAGCGAGAATCAAAAGCAGTCAGCAATTCACAGGCAGTCAGTGAGAGTTACAGGCTGTCAGCGAGAATCACAGGCAGTCAGAGAGAGTCACAGGCAGTCAGAGAGAGTCACACGCTGTCAACAAGAATCACAGTATGTCAGCGAGAGTCACAGGCAGCCAGAGAGAGTCACAGGAAGTCAGGGAGAGTCACAGGCAGTCAGAGAGAGTCACAGGCAGTCAGAGAGAGTCATAGGCAGTCAGAGAGAGTCACAGGCAGTCAGAGAGAGTAACAGGCAGTCAGAGTCACAGGCAGTCAGAGAGAGTCACAGGCAGTCAGAGAGTCACAGGCAGTCAGAGAGAGTCACAGGCAGTCAGAGAGAGTCACAGGCAGTCAGAGAGAGTCACAGGCAGTCAGGGAGAGTCACAGGCAGTCAGAGAGAGTCACAGGCAGTCAGAGAGAGTCACAGGCAGTCAGAGAGAGTCACAGGCAGTCAGAGAGAGTCACAGGCAGTCAGAGAGAGTCACAGGCAGTCAGAGAGAGTCACAGGCAGTCAGAGAGAGTCACAGGCAGTCAGAGAGAGTCACAGGCAGTCAGAGAGTCACAGGCAGTCAGAGAGAGTCACAGGCAGTCAGAGAGAGTCACAGGCAGTCAGAGAGAGTCACAGGCAGTCAGAGAGAGTCACAGGCAGTCAGAGAGAGTCACAGGCAGTCAGAGAGAGTCACAGGCAGTCAGAGAGAGTCACAGGCAGTCAGAGAGTCACAAGCAGTGAGAGAGAGTCACAGGCAGTCAGCGAGAGTCACAGCCCGTCAGCGAGAATCACAGGCAGTCAGAGAGAGTCACAGGCAGTCAGCGAGAGTCACAGGCAGTCAGAGAGATTCACAGGCAGTCAGCGAGAGTCACAAGCAGTCAGCGAGAGTCACAGGCAGTCAGCGAGATTCACAGGCAGTCAGCGAGAGTCACAGGCATTCAGCGAGAGTCGCAGGCAGCCAGAGAGAGTCACAGGAAGTCAGGGAGAGTCACAGGCAGTCAGAGAGAGTCACAGGCAGTCAGAGAGAGTCACAGGCAGTCAGAGGGAGTCACAGGCAGTCAGTGAGAGTCACAGGAATTCAGCAAGAATCACAGGCAGTCAGCGAGAATCACAGGCAGTCAGAGAGAGTCACAGGCAGTCACAGAGAGTCACAGGCTGTCAACAAGAATCACAGGCGGTCAGCGAGAGTCAAGGGCAGTCAGCGAGAGTCACAGGCTGTCAGCGAGAGTCACAGGCAGTCAGCGAGAGTCAGAGGCAGTCAGAGAGAGTCACAGGCAGTCAGAGAGAGTCACAGGCAGTCAGAGAAAGTCACAGGCAGTCAGAGGGAGTGACAGGCAGTCAGCTGGAGTCACACACAGACAACGAGCGTCACAGGCAGTCAGAGAGAGTCACAGGCAGTCAGAGAGAGTCACAGGCAGTCAGAGAGAGTCACAGGTAGTCAGCGAGCATCACAGGCAGTCAGCGAGCGTCACAGGCAGTCAGCGAGTCACAGGCAGTCAGAGAGTCACAGGCTGTCAACAAGAATCACAGGCAGTCAGCGAGAGTCACAGTCAGTCAGCGAGAGTCACAGGCAGTCAGCGAGAATCAAAGGCTGTCAGAGAGAGTCACAGGCAGTCAGAGAGAGTCACCGGCAGTCAGCGAGAGTCAGAGGAATTCAGCGAGAATCACAAGCAGTCAGCGAGTGGCACAGGCAGTCAACGAGAGTCACAGGAAGTCACAGAGTCACAGGCAGTCAGAGATTCACAGGCAGAGAGTCACAGGCAGTCAGAGAGAGTCACAGGCAGTCAGAGAGAGTCACAGGCAGTCAGAGAGTGTCACAGGCAGTCAGCGTGATTCACAGGCAGTCAGCGAGAGTCACAGGCAGTCAGAGAGAGTCACCGGCTGTCAGCGAGAGTCACAGGAATTCAGCAAGAATCACAGGCAGTCAGCGAGAATCAAAGGCAGTCAGCAATTCACAGGCAGTCAGCGAGAGTCACAGGCAGTCAGAGAGTCACAGGCAGTCAGAGGGAGTCACAGGCAGTCAGCGAGAGTCACAGGCAGTCAGAGGGAGTCACAGGCAGTCAGAGAGAGTCACAGGCAGTCGGCGAAAGTCACAGGCAGTCAGAGAGATTCACAGGCAGTCAGAGAGATTCACAGACAGTCAGCGAGAGTCACAGGCAGTCAGCGAAAGTCACAGGCAGTCAGAGAGAGTCACAGGCAGTCAGCGAGAGTCACGGGCAGTCAGCGAGCGTCACGGGCAGTCAGCGAGAGTCACGGGCAGTCAGAGAGAGTCACGGGCAGTCAGAGAGAGTCACGGGCAGTCAGAGAGAGTCACGGGCAGTCAGAGAGAGTCACGGGCAGTCAGAGAGAGTCACGGGCAGTCAGAGAGAGTCACGGGCAGTCAGAGAGAGTCACGGGCAGTCAGAGAGAGTCACGGGAAGTCAGAGAGTGTCACAGGCAGTCAGAGAGAGTCACAGGCAGTCAGAGAGAGTCACAGGCAGTCAGAGAGGTTTACAGGCAGTCAGAGACAGTCACAGGCAGAGAGTCACACGCAGGCAGAGAGTCACAAGCAGTCAGCGAGTGGCACAGGCGGTCAAAGAGTCACAGTCTGTCAGCGAGAGTCACAGGCAGTCAGAGAGTGACAGGCAGTCAGAGAGAGTCACAGGCAGTCAGAGAGAGTCACAGTCAGTCAGAGAGAGTCACAGGCAGTCAGCGAGCGTCACAGGCAGTCAGCGAGGGTCACAGGCAGTCAGCGAGGGTCACAGGCAGTCAGCGAGAGTCACAGGCCGTCAGCGAGAGTCACAGGGAGTCAGAGAGAGTCACAGGCCGTCAGAGAGAGTCCCAGGCAGTCAGAGAGAGTCACAGGCTGTCAGCGAGAATCACAGGCCGTCAGAGAGAGTCACAGGCAGACAGAGAGAGTCAAAGGCTGAGATTACAGGAATTCAGCGAGAGTCACAAGCTGTCAACAAGAATCACAGGCAGTCAGAGAAAGTCACAGGCAGTCAGAAAGAGTCACAGGCAGTCAGAGAGATTCACGGGCAGTCAGAGAGAGTCACAGGCAGTCAGAGAGAGTCAAAGGCAGGCAGAGAGTCACAGGCAGTCAGCGAGCATCACAGGCAGTCAGACAGAGTCACAGGCAGTCAGAGAGAGTCACAGGCAGTCAGAGAGAGTCACAGGCAGTCAGAGAGTCACAGGCAGTCAGAGAGAGTCACAGGCAGTCAGCGAGAATCACATGCAGTCAGAGAGAGTCACAGGCAGTCAGCGAGAGTCACAGGCAGTCAGAGAGTGTCAGAGGCAGTCAGCGAGTGTCACAGGCAGTCAGCGAGAGTCACAGGCCGTCAGAGAGAGTCACAGGCAGTCAGAGTGAGGAACAGGCAGTCAGCGAGAGTCACAGGCAGTCAGCGAGAGTCACAGACAGTCAGCGAGTGTCACAGGCAGTCAGCGAGAGTCACGTTCAGTCAGAATGAGAGACAGGCAGTCAGCGAGTGTCACATTCAGTCAGAGTGAGAGACAGGCAGTCAGCGAGAGTCACAGGCAGTCAGAGTGAGGCACAGGCAGTCCGACAGGTTCACGGGCAGTCAGAGAGTCACAGGTAGTCAGCGAGAGTCACAGAAATTCAGCGAGAATCACAGGCCGTCAGAGAGAGTCACCGGCAGTCTGCGAGAGTCACAGGAATTCAGCGAGAATCACAGGCCGTCAGAGAGAGTCACCGGCAGTCAGCGAGAATCACAGGAATTCAGCAATTCACAGGCACTCAGCGAGAGTCACAGGCCGTCAGCGAAAATCACAGGCAGTCAGCGAGAGTCACAGGCAGTCAGAGAGATTCACAGGCAGTCAGAGAGAGTCACGGGCAGTCAGTGAAAGGCACAGGCCGTCACAGAGAGTCACAGGCAGTCAGAGGCAGGAACAGGCAGCCAGCGAGAGTCACAGGCCGTCACAGATAGTCAGAGGCAGTCAGCGAGAATCACAGGCAGTCAGCGAGAGTCACAGGCCGCCAGCGAGAGTCACAGGCAGTCAGAGAGTCACAGGCAGTCAGAGAGTCACAGGCTGTCAACAAGAATCACAGGCAGTCAGCGAGAGTCACAGGCAGTCAGAGAGTCACAGGCAGTCAGCGAGAGTCACAGGCAGTCAGCGAGCGTCACAGGCAGTCAGCGAGTCACAGGCAGTCAGAGGCAGGAACAGGCAGTAAGCGAGAATCACAGGCAGTCTGCGAGAATCACAGGCAGTCTGCGAGAATCACAGGCAGTCAGCGAGAGTCACAGGCAGTCAGCGAGAGTCACAGGCTGTCAGCGAGAGTCACAGGCAGTCAGCGATAGTCACAGGAAGTCAGCGAGAGTCACAGGCAGTCAGCGAGAGTCACAGGCCGCCAGCGAGAGTCACAGGCAGTCAGAGAGTCACAGGCAGTCAGAGAGTCACAGGCTGTCAACAAGAATCACAGGCTGTCAACAAGAATCACAGGCAGTCAGCGAGAGTCACAGGCAGTCAGAGAGTCACAGGCAGTCAGCGAGAGTCACAGGCAGTCAGCGAGCGTCACAGGCAGTCAGCGAGTCACAGGCAGTCAGAGGCAGGAACAGGCAGTAAGCGAGAATCACAGGCAGTCTGCGAGAATCACAGGCAGTCTGCGAGAATCACAGGCAGTCAGCGAGAGTCACAGGCAGTCAGCGAGAGTCACAGGAAGTCAGCGAGAGGCACAGGCAGTCAGAGAGAGTCACAGGCAGTCAGCGAGCGTCACAGGCAGTCAGCGAGAGTCACAGGCAGTCAGAGAGATTCACGGGCAGTCAGCGAGAGTCACAGGCAGTCAGCGAGAGTCACAGGCAATCAGAAAGTGTCACAGGCAGTCAGCGAGAGTCACAGGCAGTCAGAGAGTGTCACAGGCAGAGAGTCACAGGCAGTCAGCGAGTGGCACAGGCAGTCAGCGAGAGTCACAGGAAGTCAGCGAGAGTCACAGGCAGTCAGAGAGAGTCACAGGCAGTGAGCGAGCGTCACAGGCAGTCAGCGAGCGTCACAGGAAGTCAGCGAGAGTCACAGGCAGTCAGAAAGAGTCACAGGCAGTCAGCGAGAGTCACAGGCAGTCAGAGAGATTCACGGGCAGTCAGCGAGAGTCACAGGCAGTCAGCGAGAGTCACAGGCAATCAGAAAGTGTCACAGGCAGTCAGCGAGAGTCACAGGCAGTCAGAGAGTGTCACAGGCAGAGAGTCACAGGCAGTCAGCGAGTGGCACAGGCAGTCAGCGAGAGTCACAGGCAGTCAGCGAGAGTCACAGGCAGTCAGAGAGAGTCACAGGCAGTCAGCGAGCGTCACAGGCAGTCAGCGAGCGTCACAGGAAGTCAGCGAGAGTCACAGGCAGTCAGAGAGAGTCACAGGCAGTCAGCGAGAGTCACAGGCAGTCAGAGAGATTCACGGGCAGTCAGCGAGAGTCACAGGCAGTCAGCGAGAGTCACAGGCAATCAGAAAGTGTCACAGGCAGTCAGCGAGAGTCACAGGCAGTCAGAGAGTGTCACAGGCAGAGAGTCACAGGCAGTCAGCGAGTGGCACAGGCAGTCAGCGAGAGTCACAGGCAGTCAACGAGAGCCACAGGCAGTCAGCGAGATTCACACACAGACAACGAGAGTCACAAGCAGTCAGCGAGTGACACAGGCAGTCAGCGAGAGTCACAAGCAGTCAACGAGAGTCACAGGAAGTCACAGAGTCACAGGCAGTCAGAGGCAGGAACAGGCAGTCATCGAGAGTCACAGGCCGTCAGCGAGAGTCACAGGCAGTCAGAGAGTCACAGGCTGTCAACAAGAATCACAGGCAGTCAACGAGAGCCACAGGCAGTCAGCGAGATTCACACACAGACAACGAGAGTCACAAGCAGTCAGCGAGTGACACAGGCAGTCAGCGAGAGTCACAGGCAGTCAGAGAGAGTCACAGGCAGAGAGTCACAGGCAGTCAGAGAGAGTCACAGGCAGTCAGCGAGAGTCACAGGCAGTCAGCGAGAGTCACAGGCATTCAGCGAAAGTCACAGGCTGTCAACAAGAATCACAGGCAGTCAACGAGAGTCACAGGCAGTCAGCGAGAGTCACAGGCAGCCAGTGAGAGTCACAGGCCGTCAGCGAGAGTCACAGGCAGTCAGAGAGTCACAGGCTGTCAACAAGAATCACAGGCAGTCAGCGAGAGTCAAGGGCAGTCAGCGAGAGTCACAGGCAGTCAGCGAGAGTCACAGGCAGTCAGCGAGAGTCACAGGCAGTCAGCGAGAGTCACAGGCAGTCAGAGAGAGTCACAGGCAGTCAGAGGGAGTCACAGGCAGTCAGCTGGAGTCACACACAGACAACGAGCGTCACAGGCAGTCAGAGAGAGTCACAGGCAGTCAGAGAGAGTCACAGGCAGTCAGAGAGAGTCACAGGCAGTCAGCGAGCATCACAGGCAGTCAGCGAGCGTCACAGGCAGTCAGCGAGTCACAGGCAGTCAGAGAGTCACAGGCTGTCAACAAGAATCACAGGCAGTCAGCGAGAGTCACAGTCAGTCAGCGAGAGTCACAGGCAGTCAGCGAGAATCAAAGGCTGTCAGAGAGAGTCACAGGCAGTCAGAGAGAGTCACCGGCAGTCAGCGAGAGTCACAGGAATTCAGCAAGAATCACAAGCAGTCAGCGAGTGGCACAGGCAGTCAGCGAGAGTCACAAGCAGTCAACGAGAGTCACAGGAAGTCACAGAGTCACAGGCAGTCAGAGATTCACAGGCAGAGAGTCACAGGAATTCAGCAAGAATCACAGGCAGTCAGCGAGAATCAAAGGCAGTCAGCGAGAGTCACAGGCAGTCAGAGAGAGTCACAGGCAGTCAGAGGGAGTCACAGGCAGTCAGAGGGAGTCACGGGCAGTCAGAGAGAGTCACGGGCAGTCAGAGAGAGTCACGGGCAGTCAGAGAGAGTCACGGGCAGTCAGGGAGAGTCACGGGCAGTCGGCGAGAGTCACAGGCAGTCAGTGAAAGGCACAGGTAGTCAGCGAGAGTCACAGGCAGTCAGCGAGAGTCACAGGCAGTCTGCAAGAATCACAGGCAGTCAGCGAGAATCACAGGCAGTCAGCGAGTCACAGGCAGTCAGAGGCAGTCAACGAGAGTCACAGGCAGCCAGCGAGAGTCACAGGCAGTCAGCGACAGTCACAGGCAGTCAGCGAGAGTCACAGGCAGTCAGCGAAAGTCACGGGCAGTCAGCGAGAGTCACGGGCAGTCAGCGAGAGTCACGGGCAGTCAGCGAGAGTCACGGGCAGTCAGCGAGAGTCACGGGCAGTCAGCGAGAGTCACGGGCAGTCAGAGAGAGTCACGGGCAGTCAGAGAGAGTCACGGGCAGTCAGAGAGAGTCACGGGCAGTCAGAGAGAGTCACGGGCAGTCAGAGAGAGTCACGGGCAGTCAGAGAGAGTCACGGGCAGTCAGAGAGAGTCACGGGCAGTCAGAGAGAGTCACGGGCAGTCGGCGAGAGTCACAGGCAGTCAGTGAAAGGCACAGGTAGTCAGCGAGAGTCACAGGCAGTCAGCGAGAGTCACAGGCAGTCTGCAAGAATCACAGGCAGTCAGCGAGAATCACAGGCAGTCAGCGAGTCACAGGCAGTCAGCGAGTCACAGGCAGTCAGAGGCAGTCAACGAGAGTCACAGGCAGCCAGCGAGAGTCACAGGCAGTCAGCGAGAGTCACAGGCAGTCAGCGAGAGTCACAGGCAGTCAGCGAGAGTCACAGGCAGTCAGCGAGAGTCACAGGCAGTCAGCGAGAGTCACAGGCATTCAGAGAGTGTCACAGGCAGTCAGAGAGATTCACAGGCAGTTAGAGTCACAGGCAGTCAGAGGGAGTCACAGGCAGTCAGCGAGAGTCACAGGAATTCAGCGAGAATCACAGGCAGTCAGCGAGAATCAAAGGCAGTCAGCGAGAGTCACAGGCCATCAGAAAGAGTAACAGGCAGCCAGAGAGAGTCACAGGCAGTCAGCGAGATTCACACACAGACAACGAGAGTCACAGGCAGTCACAGAGCGGCACAGGCAGTCAGAGAGGTTTACAGGCAGTCAGAGAGAGTCACAGGCAGTCAGCATGAGTCACAGGCAGTCAGCGAGAGTCACAGGCAGTCAGCGAGAGTCACAGGCAGTCAGCGAGAGTCACAGGCAGTCAGCGAGAGTCACAGGCAGTCAGCGAGAGTCACAGGCAGTCAGAGAGAGTCACAGGCAGAGAGTCACAGGCAGTCAGCATGAGTCACAGGCAGTCAGAGAGAGTCACAGGCAGAGAGTCACAGGCAGTCAGCGAGAGTCACAGGCAGTCAGCGAGTCAGAGGC
The DNA here is from genome assembly GCA_030390025.1 of Squalus acanthias. Taxonomy (NCBI): domain Eukaryota; kingdom Metazoa; phylum Chordata; class Chondrichthyes; order Squaliformes; family Squalidae; genus Squalus; species Squalus acanthias. The sequence goes on from JASTWF010000437.1 coordinate 150,930, forward strand.
AGTCAGCGAGAATCACAGGCAGTCAGCGAGAATCACAGGCAATCAGCGAGAGTCACAGGCAGTCAGAGGGAGTCACCGGCAGTCAGCAAGTGTCACACGCATTCAGCGAGAATCACAGGCAGTCAGCGAGAATCAAAGGCTGTCAGAGAGATTCACAGGCAGTCAGAGAGAGTCACAAGCTGTCAACAAGAATCACCGGCAGTCAGCGAGAGTCACAGGCAGTCAGCGAGAGTCACAGGCAGTCAGCGAGAGTCACAGGCAGTCAGCGAGAGTCACAGGCAGTCATAGTGAGGCACAGGCAGTCAGAGTGAGGCACAGGCAGTCAGAGAGGTTCACAGGCAGTCAGCGAGAGTCACAAGAATTCAGCAAGAATCATAGGCAGCCAGAGAGAGTCACAGGCAGCCAGAGAGTGTCACAGGCAGTCAGAGAGAGTCACAGGCAGTCGGCGAGAGTCACAGGCAGTCGGCGATGGTCACAGGCAGTCGGCGATGGTCACAGGCAGTCAGCGAGAGTCACAGGCAGCCAGTGAGAGTCACAGGCCGTCAGCGAGAGTCACAGGCAGTCAGAGAGTCACAGGCTGTCAACAAGAATCACAGGCAGTCAGCGAGAGTCAAGGGCAGTCAGCGAGAGTCACAGGCTGTCAGCGAGAGTCACAGGCAGTCAGCGAGAGTCACAGGCAGTCAGCGAGAGTCACAGGCAGTCAGAGAGAGTCACAGGCAGTCAGAGGGAGTCACAGGCAGTCAGCTGGAGTCACACACAGACAACGAGCGTCACAGGCAGTCAGAGAGAGTCACAGGCAGTCAGAGAGAGTCACAGGCAGTCAGAGAGAGTCACAGGCAGTCAGCGAGCATCACAGGCAGTCAGCGAGCGTCACAGGCAGTCAGCGAGTCACAGGCAGTCAGAGAGTCACAGGCTGTCAACAAGAATCACAGGCAGTCAGCGAGAGTCACAGTCAGTCAGCGAGAGTCACAGTCAGTCAGCGAGAGTCACAGGCAGTCAGCGAGAATCAAAGGCTGTCAGAGAGAGTCACAGGCAGTCAGAGAGAGTCACCGGCAGTCAGCGAGAGTCACAGGAATTCAGCAAGAATCACAAGCAGTCAGCGAGTGGCACAGGCAGTCAGCGAGAGTCACAAGCAGTCAACGAGAGTCACAGGAAGTCACAGAGTCACAGGCAGTCAGAGATTCACAGGCAGAGAGTCACAGGCAGTCAGAGAGAGTCACAGGCAGTCAGAGAGAGTCACAGGCAGTCAGAGAGTGTCACAGGCAATCAGAGAGAGTCACCGGCTGTCAGCGAGAGTCACAGGAATTCAGCAAGAATCACAGGCAGTCAGCGAGAATCAAAGGCAGTCAGCGAGAGTCACAGGCAGTCAGAGAGAGTCACAGGCAGTCAGAGGGAGTCACAGGCAGTCAGAGGGAGTCACGGGCAGTCAGAGAGAGTCACGGGCAGTCAGAGAGAGTCACGGGCAGTCAGAGAGAGTCACGGGCAGTCAGAGAGAGTCACGGGCAGTCGGCGAGAGTCACAGGCAGTCAGTGAAAGGCACAGGTAGTCAGCGAGAGTCACAGGCAGTCAGCGAGAGTCACAGGCAGTCTGCAAGAATCACAGGCAGTCAGCGAGAATCACAGGCAGTCAGCGAGTCACAGGCAGTCAGAGGCAGTCAACGAGAGTCACAGGCAGCCAGCGAGAGTCACAGGCAGTCAGCGACAGTCACAGGCAGTCAGCGAGAGTCACAGGCAGTCAGCGAAAGTCACGGGCAGTCAGCGAGAGTCACGGGCAGTCAGCGAGAGTCACGGGCAGTCAGCGAGAGTCACGGGCAGTCAGCGAGAGTCACGGGCAGTCAGAGAGAGTCACGGGCAGTCAGAGAGAGTCACGGGCAGTCAGAGAGAGTCACGGGCAGTCAGAGAGAGTCACGGGCAGTCGGCGAGAGTCACAGGCAGTCGGCGAGAGTCACAGGCAGTCAGTGAAAGGCACAGGTAGTCAGCGAGAGTCACAGGCAGTCAGCGAGAGTCACAGGCAGTCTGCAAGAATCACAGGCAGTCAGCGAGAATCACAGGCAGTCAGCGAGTCACAGGCAGTCAGCGAGTCACAGGCAGTCAGAGGCAGTCAACGAGAGTCACAGGCAGCCAGCGAGAGTCACAGGCAGTCAGCGAGAGTCACAGGCAGTCAGCGAGAGTCACAGGCAGTCAGCGAGAGTCACAGGCAGTCAGCGAGAGTCACAGGCAGTCAGCGAGAGTCACAGGCATTCAGAGAGTGTCACAGGCAGTCAGAGAGATTCACAGGCAGTTAGAGTCACAGGCAGTCAGAGGGAGTCACAGGCAGTCAGCGAGAGTCACAGGAATTCAGCGAGAATCACAGGCAGTCAGCGAGAATCAAAGGCAGTCAGCGAGAGTCACAGGCCATCAGAAAGAGTAACAGGCAGCCAGAGAGAGTCACAGGCAGTCAGCGAGATTCACACACAGACAACGAGAGTCACAGGCAGTCACAGAGCGGCACAGGCAGTCAGAGAGGTTTACAGGCAGTCAGAGAGAGTCACAGGCAGTCAGCATGAGTCACAGGCAGTCAGCGAGAGTCACAGGCAGTCAGCGAGAGTCACAGGCAGTCAGCGAGAGTCACAGGCAGTCAGCGAGAGTCACAGGCAGTCAGAGAGAGTCACAGGCAGAGAGTCACAGGCAGTCAGCATGAGTCACAGGCAGTCAGAGAGAGTCACAGGCAGAGAGTCACAGGCAGTCAGCGAGAGTCACAGGCAGTCAGCGAGTCAGAGGCAGTCAGCGAGAATCACAGGCAGTCAGCGAGAATCACAGGCAATCAGCGAGAGTCACAGGCAGTCAGAGGGAGTCACCGGCAGTCAGCAAGTGTCACACGCATTCAGCGAGAATCACAGGCAGTCAGCGAGAATCAAAGGCTGTCAGAGAGATTCACAGGCAGTCAGAGAGAGTCACAAGCTGTCAACAAGAATCACCGGCAGTCAGCGAGAGTCAGAGGCAGTCAGCGAGAGTCACAGGCAGTCAGCGAGAGTCACAGGCAGTCAGCGAGAGTCACAGGCAGTCATAGTGAGGCACAGGCAGTCAGAGTGAGGCACAGGCAGTCAGAGAGGTTCACAGGCAGTCAGCGAGAGTCACAAGAATTCAGCAAGAATCATAGGCAGCCAGAGAGAGTCACAGGCAGCCAGAGAGTGTCACAGGCAGTCAGAGAGAGTCACAGGCAGTCGGCGAGAGTCACAGGCAGTCGGCGATGGTCACAGGCAGTCGGCGATGGTCACAGGCAGTCGGCGAGAGTCACAGGCAGTCGGCGAGAGTCACAGGCAGTCGGCGAGAGTCACAGGCAGTCGGCGAGAGTCACAGGCAGTCAGTGAAAGGCACAGGCCGTCACAGAGAGTCACAGGCAGTCAGCGAGAATCACAGGCAGTCAGCGAGTGTCACAGGCAGTTAGTGAGAGTCACACGCAGTCAGCGAGTGTCACAGGCAGTCAGCGAGAGTCACAGGCAGTCAGCGAGAGTCACAGGCAGTCTGCGAGAATCACAGGCAGTCAGCGAGAATCACAGGCAGTCAGCGCGTCACAGGCAGTCAGCGAGTCACAGGCTGTCAACAAGAGTCACAGGCAGTCAGAGGCAGGAACAGGCAGTCAACGAGAGTCACAGGCAGCCAGCGAGAGTCACAGGCAGTCAGAGAGATTCACAGGCCGTCACAGAGAGTCACAGGCAGTCAGCGAGAATCACAGGCAGTCTGCAAGAATCACAGGCAGTCAGCGAGTTACAGGCAGTCAGAGAGAGTCACAGGCAGTCAGCGAGAGTCACAGGCAGTCAGCGAGAGTCACAGGCAGTCAGCGAGAGTCACAGGCAGTCAGCGAGAGTCACAGGCAGTCAGCGAGAGTCACAGGCAGTCAGCGAGAGTCACAGGCAGTCAGCGAGAGTCACAGGCAGTCAGCGAGAGTCACAGGCATTCAGAGAGTGTCACAGGCAGTCAGAGAGATTCACAGGCAGTTAGAGTCACAGGCAGTCAGAGGGAGTCACAGGCAGTCAGCGAGAGTCACAGGAATTCAGCGAGAATCACAGGCAGTCAGCGAGAATCAAAGGCAGTCAGCGAGAGTCACAGGCCATCAGAAAGAGTAACAGGCAGTCAGAGAGAGTCACAGGCAGTCAGCGAGATTCACACACAGACAACGAGAGTCACAGGCAGTCACAGAGCGGCACAGGCAGTCAGAGAGGTTTACGGGCAGTCAGAGAGAGTCACAGGCAGAGAGTCACAGGCAGTCAGCATGAGTCACAGGCAGTCAGCGAGAGTCACAGGCAGTCAGCGAGAGTCACAGGCAGCCAGCGAGTGTCACAGGCAGTCAGCGAGAGTCACAGGCAGTCAGAGAGAGTCACAGGCAGAGAGTCACAGGCAGTCAGCATGAGTCACAGGCAGTCAGAGAGAGTCACAGGCAGTCAGAGAGAGTCACAGGCAGTCAGCGAGAGTCACAGGCAGTCAGCGAGTCAGAGGCAGTCAGCGAGAATCACAGGCAGTCAGCGAGAATCACAGGCAATCAGCGAGAGTCACAGGCAGTCAGAGGGAGTCACCGGCAGTCAACAAGTGTCACACGCATTCAGCGAGAATCACAGGCAGTCAGCGCGAATCAAAGGCTGTCAGAGAGACTCACAGGCAGTCAGAGAGAGTCACAAGCTGTCAACAAGAATCACAGGCAGTCAGCGAGAGTCACAGGCAGTCAGCGAGAGTCACAGGCAGTCAGCGAGAGTCACAGGCAGTCATAGTGAGGCACAGGCAGTCAGAGTGAGGCACAGGCAGTCAGAGAGGTTCACAGGCAGTCAGCGAGAGTCACAGGAATTCAGCAAGTATCACAGGCAGCCAGAGAGAGTCACAGGCAGCCAGAGAGTGTCACAGGCAGTCAGCGAGAGTCACAGGCAGTCAGCGAGAGTCATAGGCAGTCAGAGAGAGTCACAGGCAGTCGGCGAGAGTCACAGGCAGTCGGCGAGAGTCACAGGCAGTCGGCGAGAGTCACAGGCAGTCGGCGAGAGTCACAGGTAGTCAGTGAAATGCACAGGCCGTCACAGAGAGTCACAGGCAGTCAGCGAGAATCACAGGCAGTCAGCGAGTGTCACAGGCAGTTAGTGAGAGTCACACGCAGTCAGCGAGTGTCACAGGCAGTCAGCGAGAGTCACAGGCAGTCAGCGAGAGTCACAGGCAGTCAGCGAGAGTCACAGGCAGTCAGCGAGAATCACAGGCAGTCAGCGAGTCACAGGCAGTCAGCGAGTCACAGGCTGTCAACAAGAGTCACAGGCAGTCAGAGGCAGGAACAGGCAGTCAACGAGAGTCACAGGCAGCCAGCGAGAGTCACAGGCAGTCAGAGAGATTCACAGGCCGTCACAGAGAGTCACAGGCAGTCAGCGAGAATCACAGGCAGTCTGCAAGAATCACAGGCAGTCAGCGAGTTACAGGCAGTCAGAGAGAGTCACAGGCAGTCAGCGAGAGTCACAGGCAGTCAGCGAGAGTCACAGGCAGTCAGAGAGGTTCACAGGCAGTCACGAGAGTCACAGGAAGTCACAGAGAGTCACAGGCAGTCAGAGAGAGTCACAGGCAGTCAGAGAGAGTCACAGGCAGTCAGCGAGAGTCACAGGCAGTCAGCGAGAGTCATAGGCAGTCAGAGAGGTTCACAGGCAGTCACGAGAGTCACAGGAAGTCACAGAGAGTCACAGGCAGTCAGAGAGAGTCACAGGCAGTCAGAGAGAGTCACAGGCAGTCAGAGAGAGTCACAGGCAGTCAGAGAGAGTCACAGGCAGTCAGCGAGAGTCACAGGCAGTCAGAGAGAGTCACAGGCTGTCAACAAGAATCACAGGCAGTCAGCGAGAGTCAAGGGCAGTCAGCGAGAGTCACAGGCTGTCAGCGAGAGTCACAGGTAGTCAGTGAGAGTCACAGGCAGTCAGAGAGAGTCACAGGCAGTCAGAGAGAGTCACAGGCAGTCAGAGAGAGTCACAGGCAGTCAGAGAGAGTCACAGGCAGTCAGAGAGAGTCACAGGCAGTCAGAGGGAGTCACAGGCAGTCAGCTAGAGTCACACACAGACAACGAGCGTCACAGGCAGTCAGAGAGAGTCACAGGCAGAGAGTCACAGGCAGTCAGAGAGAGTCACAGGCAGTCAGAGAGAGTCACAGGCAGTCAGAGAGAGTCACAGGCAGTCAGCAAGCATCACAGGCAGTCAGCGAGCGTCACAGGCAGTCAGCGAGTCACAGGCAGTCAGCGTGAGGCACAGGCAGCCAGCGAGAGTCACAGGCAGTCAGAGAGATTCACAGGCAGTCAGCGAGAATCAAAGGCTGTCAGTGAAAGTCACAGGCAGTCAGAGAGAGTCACCGGCAGTCAGCGAGCGTCACAGGAATTCAGCGAGAATCACAGGCAGTCAGCGAGAATCAAAGGCAGTCAGCAATTCACAGGCAGTCAGTGAGAGTCACAGGCAGTCAGAGAGAGTCACAGGCTGTCATCAAGAATCACAGTATGTCAGCGAGAGTCACAGGCAGCCAGAGAGAGTCACAGGAAGTCAGAGAGAGTCACAGGCAGTCAGAGAGAGTCACAGGCAGTCAGAGGGAGTCACAGGCAGTCAGCTGGAGTCACACAGAGACAACGAGCATCACAGGCAGTCAGAGAGAGTCACAGGCAGTCAGAGAGAGTCACAGGCAGTCAGAGAGATTTACAGGCAGTCAGCAAGCGTCACAGGCAGTCAGCGAGTCACAGGCAGTCAGAGAGTCACAGGCTGTCAACAAGAATCACAGGCAGTCAGCGAGAGTCACAGGCAGCCAGCGAGAGTCACAGGCAGCCAGCGAGAATCAAAGGCTGTCAGAGAGAGTCACAGGCAGTTAGAGAGAGTCACCGGCAGTCAGCGACAGTCACCGGTAGTCAGCGAGAGTCACAGGAATTCAGCGAGAATCACAGGCAGTCAGCTAGAATCAATGGCAGTCAGCAATTCAAAGGCAGTCAGTGAGAGTTACAGGCAGTCAGCGAGAATCACAGCCAGTCAGAGAGAGTCACAGGCAGTCAGAGAGAGTCATAGTATGTCAGCGAGAGTCACAGGCAGTCAGAGAGAGTCACAGGCAGTCAGAGAGTCACAGGCAGTCAGAGAGAGTCACAGGCTGTCAACAAGAATCACAGGCAGTCAGCGAGAGTCACAGGCAGTCAGCGAGAGTCACAGGCAGTCAGCGAGAGTCACAGGAAGTCAGAGAGAGTCACGGGCAGTCAGCGAGTCACAGGCCGTCGGAAAGAGTCGCAGGCAGTCAGCGAGATTCACACACAGACAACGAGAGTCACAGGCAGTCAGCGAGTGGCACAGGCAGTCAGCGAGAGTCACAAGCAGTCAACGTGAGTCACAGGAAGTCACAGAGTCATAGGCAGTCAGAGAGAGTCACAGGCAGTCAGAGAGAGTCACAGGCAGTCAGCGAGATTCACAGGCAGTCAGCGAGAGTCACAGGCAGTCAGCGAGATTCACAGGCAGTCAGCGAGAGTCACAGGCAGTCAGCGAGAGTCACAGGCAGTCAGCGAGATTCACAGGCAGTCAGCGAGAGTCACAGGCAGTCAGAGAGATTCACAGGCAGTCAGCGAGAGTCACAGACATTCAGCGAAAGTCACAGGCAGTCAGAGAGAGTCACCGGCAGTCAGCGAGAGTCACAGGAATTCAGCGAGAATCACAGGCAGTCAGCGAGAATCAAAGGCAGTCAGCAATTCACAGGCAGTCAGCGAGAGTCACAGGCAGTCAGAGAGAGTCACAGGCAGTCAGAGAGAGTCACAGGCAGTCAGAGAGAGTCACAGGCAGTCAGAGAGAGTCACAGGCAGTCAGAGAGAGTCACAGGCAGTCAGAGAGAGTCACAGGCAGTCAGAGAGAGTCACAGGCAGTCAGAGGGAGTCACAGGCAGTCAGCTAGAGTCACACACAGACAACGAGCGTCACAGGCAGTCAGAGAGTCACAGGCAGTCAGAGAGAGTCACAGGCAGTCAGAGAGAGTCACAGGCAGTCAGAGAGAGTCACAGGCAGTCAGAGAGAGTCACAGGCAGTCAGAGAGAGTCACAGGCAGTCAGAGAGAGTCACAGGCAGTCAGAGAGAGTCACAGGCAGTCAGAGAGAGTCACAGGCAGTCAGAGAGAGTCACAGGCAGTCAGCGAGCGTCACAGGCAGTCAGCGAGCGTCACAGGCTGTCAGCGAGAATCACAGGCAGTCAGCGAGAGTCACAGGCCGTCAGCGAGAATCACAGGCAGTCAGTGAGTGTCACAGGCTGTCAGCGAGAATCAAAGGCATTCAGCGAGTCACAGGCAGTCAGTGAGTGTCACAGGCTGTCAGCGAGAATCACAGGCAGTCAGCGAGAGTTACAGGCTGTCAGCGAGAATCACAGGCAGTCAGAGAGAGTCACAGGCAGTCAGAGAGCGTCACGGGCAGTCAGCGAGAGTCACGGGCAGTCAGCGAGAGTCACGGGCAGTCAGCGAGTCACAGGCCGTCAGAAAGAGTCACAGGCAGTCAGCGAGATTCACACACAGACAACGAGAGTCACAAGCAGTCACAGAGATGCACAGGCAGTCAGAGAGGTTTACAGGCAGTCAGAGAGAGTCACAAGCAGGCAGAGAGTCACAAGCAATCAGCGAGCGGCACAGGCAGTCAGCGAGAGTCATAGGCAGTCAGAGAGGTTCACAGGCAGTCGCGAGAGTCACAGGAAGTCACAGAGAGTCACAGGCAGAGAGTCACAGGCAGTCAGAGAGAGTCACAGGCAGTCAGAGAGAGTCACAGGCAGTCAGAGAGAGTCACAGGCAGTCAGCGAGAGTCACAGGCAGTCAGCGAGAGTCACAGGAATTCAGCGAGAATGAGAGGCAGTCAGCGAGAATCACGGGAAGTCAGAGAGAGTCACAGGCAGTCAGAGAGAGTCACAGGCTGTCAACAAGAATCACAGTATGTCAGCGAGAGTCACAGGCAGCCAGAGAGAGTCACAGGAAGTCAGGGAGAGTCACAGGCAGTCAGAGAGAGTCACAGGCAGTCAGAGAGAGTCACAGGCAGTCAGAGTCACAGGCAGTCAGAGAGAGTCACAGGCAGTCAGAGAGAGTCACAGGCAGTCAGAGAGAGTCACAGGCAGTCAGAGGGAGTCACAGGCAGTCAGCTGGAGTCACACAGAGACAACGAGCATCACAGGCAGTCAGAGAGAGTCACAGGCAGAGAGTCACAGGCAGTCAGAGAGAGTCACAGGCAGTCAGAGAGATTCACAGGCAGTCAGCAAGCGTCACAGGCAGTCAGCGAGTCACAGGCAGTCAGAGAGTCACAGGCTGTCAACAAGAATCACAGGCAGTCAGCGAGAGTCACAGGCAGCCAGCGAGAGTCACAGGCAGCCAGCGAGAATCAAAGGCTGTCAGAGAGAGTCACAGGCAGTTAGAGAGAGTCACCGGCAGTCAGCGAGAGTCACAGGCAGTCAGAGAGAGTCACAGGCAGTCAGAGGGAGTCACAGGCAGTCAGCTAGAGTCACACACAGACAACGAGCGTCACAGGCAGTCAGAGAGAGTCACAGGCAGAGAGTCACAGGCAGTCAGAGAGAGTCACAGGCAGTCAGAGAGAGTCACAGGCAGTCAGAGAGAGTCACAGGCAGTCAGCAAGCGTCACAGGCAGTCAGCGAGCGTCACAGGCAGTCAGCGAGTCACAGGCAGTCAGAGAGTCACAGGCTGTCAACAAGAATCACAGGCAGTCAGCGAGAGTCACAGGCAGTCAGCGTGAGGCACAGGCAGCCAGCGAGAGTCACAGGCAGTCAGAGAGATTCACAGGCAGTCAGAGAGATTCACAGGCAGTCAGCGAGAATCAAAGGCTGTCAGTGAAAGTCACAGGCAGTCAGAGAGAGTCACCGGCAGTCAGCGAGCGTCACAGGAATTCAGCGAGAATCACAGGCAGTCAGCGAGAATCAAAGGCAGTCAGCAATTCACAGGCAGTCAGTGAGAGTTACAGGCTGTCAGCGAGAATCACAGGCTGTCAACAAGAATCACAGTATGTCAGCGAGAGCCACAGGCAGCCAGAGAGAGTCACAGGAAGTCAGGGAGAGTCACAGACAGTCAGAGAGAGTCACAGACAGTCAGAGAGAGTCACAGGCAGTCAGAGAGTGTCACAGGCAGTCAGAGTCACAGGCAGTCAGAGAGAGTCACAGGCAGTCAGAGAGAGTCACAGGCAGTCAGAGAGAGTCACAGGCAGTCAGAGAGAGAGTCACAGGCAGTAAGAGAGAGTCACAGGCAGTCAGAGAGAGTCACAGGCAGTCAGAGGGAGTCACAGGCAGTCAGCTGGAGTCACACAGAGACAACGAGCGTCACAGGCAGTCAGAGAGAGTCACAGGCAGAGAGTCACAGGCAGTCAGAGAGAGTCACAGGCAGTCAGAGAGATTCACAGGCAGTCAGCAAGCGTCACAGGCAGTCAGCGAGCGTCACAGGCAGTCAGCGAGTCACAGGCAGTCAGAGAGTCACAGGCTGTCAACAAGAATCACAGGCAGTCAGCGAGAGTCACAGGCAGCCAGCGAGAGTCACAGGCAGTCAGAGAGATTCACAGGCAGTCAGCGAGAATCAAAGGCTGTCAGAGAGAGTCACAGGCAGTTAGAGAGAGTCACCGGCAGTCAGCGAGAGTCACCGGCCGTCAGCGAGAGTCACAGGAATTCAGCGAGAATCACAGGCAGTCAGCTAGAATCAATGGCAGTCAGCAATTCACAGGCAGTCAGTGAGAGTTACAGGCAGTCAGCGAGAATCACAGCCAGTCAGAGAGAGTCACAGGCAGTCAGAGAGAGTCATAGGCTGTCAACAAGAATCACAGTATGTCAGCGAGAGTCACAGGCAGTCAGAGAGAGTCACAGGCAGTCAGAGAGTCACAGGCAGTCAGAGAGAGTCACAGGCTGTCAACAAGAATCACAGGCAGTCAGCGAGAGTCACAGGCAGTCAGCGAGAGTCACAGGCAGTCAGCGAGAGTCACAGGAAGTCAGAGAGAGTCACGGGCAGTCAGCGAGTCACAGGCCGTCAGAAAGAGTCGCAGGCAGTCAGCGAGATTCACACACAGACAACGAGAGTCACAGGCAGTCAGCGAGTGGCACAGGCAGTCAGCGAGAGTCACAGGCAGTCAGCGAGATTCACAGGCAGTCAGCGAGAGTCACAGGCAGTCAGCGAGAGTCACAGGCAGTCAGCGAGATTCACAGGCAGTCAGCGAGAGTCACAGGCAGTCAGAGAGATTCACAGGCAGTCAGCGAGAGTCACAGACATTCAGCGAAAGTCACAGGCAGTCAGAGAGAGTCACCGGCAGTCAGCGAGAGTCACAGGAATTCAGCGAGAATCACAGGCAGTCAGCGAGAATCAAAGGCAGTCAGCAATTCACAGGCAGTCAGCGAGAGTCACAGGCAGTCAGAGAGAGTCACAGGCAGTCAGAGAGAGTCACAGGCAGTCAGAGAGAGTCACAGGCAGTCAGAGAGAGTCACAGGCAGTCAGAGAGAGTCACAGGCAGTCAGCTAGAGTCACACACAGACAACGAGCGTCACAGGCAGTCAGAGAGAGTCACAGGCAGTCAGAGAGAGTCACAGGCAGTCAGAGAGAGTCACAGGCAGTCAGAGAGAGTCACAGGCAGTCAGAGAGAGTCACAGGCAGTCAGAGAGAGTCACAGGCAGTCAGAGAGAGTCACAGGCAGTCAGAGAGAGTCACAGGCAGTCAGAGAGAGTCACAGGCAGTCAGAGAGAGTCACAGGCAGTCAGAGAGAGTCACAGGCAGTCAGAGAGAGTCACAGGCAGTCAGAGAGAGTCACAGGCAGTCAGCGAGAGTCACAGGCAGTCAGAGAGAGTCACAGGCAGTCAGAGAGAGTCACAGGCAGTCAGAGAGAGTCACAGTCAGTCAGAGAGAGTCACAGGCAGTCAGCGAGCGTCACAGGCAGGTCAGCGATGATCACACACAGTCAACGAGCGTCACCGGCAGTCAAGAGATTCACAGGCAAGAGTCACAGCAGTCTGAAGAGTCACAGGCAGTCAGGAGAGAGTCACAGGCAGTCCAGAGAGAGTCCACAGGCAGACAGAGAGAGTCACAGCAGTCAGAGAGAGTCACAGGCAGTCAGAGAGAGTCCACAGCAGTCAAGAGAGTCCACAGCAGGCAAGAGATTCACTGGCATCGAGAGAGAGTCCACATGCAGTCAAGAAGCACAGAGCAGTCAGAGAGAGTCACAGGCAGTCAGAGAGAGTCACAGGCCAGTCAGAGAGAGTCACAGCCAGTCATAGAGAGTCACAGCGAGTCAGAGAGAGTCACAGTCAGTCAAAGAGATTCAGAGTCATCAGGGAGAGTCACATCAATCAGATAAGTCACAGGCAGTCACGAGCGTCAAGGCCAGTCAGCGAGCGTCACAGGCTTCAGCGAGAATGACAGGCAGTCAGCGAGAATCACGGGAAGTCAGAGAGAGTCACAGGCAGTCAGAGAGAGTCACAGGCTGTCAACAAGAATCACAGGCAGTCAGCGAGAGTCAAGGGCAGTCAGCGAGAGTCACAGGCTGTCAGCGAGAGTCACAGGTAGTCAGCGAGAGTCACAGGCAGTCAGAGAGAGTCACAGGCAGTCAGAGGGAGTCACAGGCAGTCAGCTAGAGTCACACACAGACAACGAGCGTCACAGGCAGTCAGAGGACAGTCACAGGCAGAGAGTCACAGGCAGTCAGAGGAGAGTCACAGGCAGTCAGAGAGAGTCACAGGCAGTCAGAGAGAGTCACAGGCAGTCAGAGAGAGTCACAGGCAGTCAGCGAGCGTCACAGGCAGTCAGCGAGCGTCACAGGCAGTCAGCGAGTCACAGGCAGTCAGAGAGTCACAGGCTGTCACAAGAATCACAGGCAGTCAGCGAGAGTCACAGGCAGTCAGCGTGAGGCACAGGCAGCCAGCGATAGTCACAGGCAGTCAGAGAGATTCACAGGCAGTCAGCGAGAATCAAAGGCTGTCAGTGAGAGGCACAGGCAGTCAGAGAGAGTCACCGGCAGTCAGCGAGCGTCACAGGAATTCAGCGAGAATCACAGGCAGTCAGCGAGAATCAAAGGCAGTCAGCAATTCACAGGCAGTCAGTGAGAGTTACAGGCTGTCAGCGAGAATCACAGGCAGTCAGAGAGAGTCACAGGCAGTCAGAGAGAGTCACAGGCTGTCAACAAGAATCACAGTATGTCAGCGAGAGTCACAGGAAGTCAGAGAGAGTCACAGGCAGTCAGAGAGAGTCACAGGCAGTCAGAGTCACAGGAAGTCAGGGAGAGTCACAGGCAGTCAGAGAGAGTCACAGGCAGTCAGAGAGAGTCACAGGCAGTCAGCTAGAGTCACACAGAGACAACGAGCGTCACAGGCAGTCAGAGAGAGTCACAGGCAGAGAGTCACAGGCAGTCAGAGAGAGTCACAGGCAGTCAGAGAGATTCACAGGCAGTCAGCAAGCGTCACAGGCAGTCAGCGAGCGTCACAGGCAGTCAGCGAGTCACAGGCAGTCAGAGAGTCACAGGCTGTCAACAAGAATCACAGGCAGTCAGCGAGAGTCACAGGCAGCCAGCGAGAGTCACAGGCAGTCAGAGAGATTCACAGGCAGTAAGCGAGAATCAAAGGCTGTCAGAGAGAGTCGCAGGCAGTTAGAGAGAGTCACCGGCAGTCAGCGAGAGTCACCGGCAGTCAGCGAGAGTCACAGGAATTCAGCGAGAATCACAGGCAGTCAGCTAGAATCAATGGCAGTCAGCAATTCACAGGCAGTCAGTGAGAGTTACAGGCAGTCAGCGAGAATCACAGCCAGTCAGAGAGAGTCACAGGCAGTCAGAGAGAGTCATAGGCTGTCAACAAGAATCACAGTATGTCAGCGAGAGTCACAGGCAGTCAGAGAGAGTCACAGGCAGTCAGGAGAGTCACAGGCAGTCAGAGAGAGTCACAGGCAGTCAGCGAGAGTCACAGGCAGTCAGCGAGAGTCACAGGCAGTCAGCGAGAGTCACAGGCAGTCAGCGAGAGTCACAGGCAGTCAGAGAGAGTCACGGCAGTCAGCGAGTCACAGGCAGTCAGAAGAGTCACAGGCAGTCAGCGAGAGTCACAGGCAGTCAACGAGAGTCACAGGCAGTCAGCGAGTGTCACAGGCAGTCAGCGAGAGTCACAGGCAGTCAGCGAGAGTCACAGGCAGTCACAGAGTCACAGGCAGTCAAGAGAGTCACAGGCAGAGAGTCACAGGCAGTCAGAGAGAGTCACAGGCAGTCAGAGAGAGTCACAGGCAGTCAGCGAGAGTCACAGGCTGTCAGCGAGAGTCACAGGCAGTCAGCGAGAGTCACAGGCAGTCAGCGAGATCACAGGCAGTCAGCGAGTCACAGGCAGTCAGTGAGAGTCACAGGCAGTCAGCGAGAATCACAGGCAGTCAGCGAGAGTCACAGGCAGTCAGCGAGAATCACCAGGCATCAGAGAGAGACACAGGCAGTCAGAGAGCGTCACAGGCAGTCAGAGAGAGTCACAGGCAGTCAGCGAGAGTCACGGGCTGTCAGCGAGAGTCACGGGCAGTCAGCGAGAGTCACAAGGGCCGTCAGAAAGAGTCACAGGCAGTCAGCGAGATTCACACACAGACAACGAGAGTCACAAGCAGTCACAGAGATGCACAGGCAGTCAGAGAGGTTTACAGGCAGTCAGAGAGAGTCACACGCAGTCAGAGAAAGTCACACGCAGTCAGAGAGAGTCACAAGCAGAGTGTCACAAGCAGGCAGAGAGTCACAAGCAATCAGCGAGTGGCACAGGCAGTTAGCGAGAGTCATAGGCAGTCAGAGAGGTTCACAGGCAGTCAGAGAGAGTCACCGGCAGTCAGCGAGAGTCACAGGAATTCAGCGAGAATCACAGGCAGTCAGCGAGAATCAAGGCAGTCAGCAATTCACAGGCAGTCAGTGAGAGTTACAGGCAGTCAGCGAGAGTCACAGGCAGTCAGAGAGAGTCACAGGAAGTCAGCGAGAATCACAGGCAGTCAGCGAGAGTCACAGGCAGTCAGAGAGAGTCACAGGCAGTCAGAGAGAGTCACAGGCAGTCAACAAGAATCACAGGCAGTCAGCGAGAGTCAAGGCAGTCAGCGAGAGTCACAGGCAGTCAGCGAGAGTCACAGGCAGTCAGCGAGAGTCACAGGCAGTCAGAGAGAGTCACAGGCAGTCAGAGGGAGTCACAGGCAGTCAGCTAGAGTCACACAGACAACGAGCGTCACAGGCAGTCAGAGACAGTCACAGGCAGAGAGTCACAGGCAGTCAGAGAGAGTCACAGGCAGTCAGAGAGAGTCACAGGCAGTCAGAGAGAGTCACAGGCAGTCAGCAAGAGTCACAGGCAGTCAGCGAGAGTCACAGGCAGTCAGCGAGTCACAGGCAGTCAGAGAGTCACAGGCTGTCAACAAGAATCACAGGCAGTCAGCGAGAGTCACAGGCAGTCAGCGAGAGTCACAGGCAGCCAGCGAGAGTCACAGGCAGTCAGAGAGATTCACAGGGCAGTCAGCGAGAATCAAAGGCTGCCAGAGAGAGTCACAGGCAGTCAGAGAGAGTCACCGGCAGTCAGCGAGAGTCACAGGAATTCAGCGAGAATCACAGGCAGTCAGCGAGAATCAAAGGCAGTCAGCAATTCACAGGCAGTCAGTGAGAGTTACAGGCTGTCAGCGAGAATATCAGGCAGTCAGAGAGAGTCACAGGGCAGTAAGAGAGATCACAGGCTGTCAACAAGAATCACAGTATGTCAGCGAGAGTCACAGGCAGGCCAGAGAGAGTCACAGGAAGTCAGGGAGAGTCACAGGCAGTCAGAGAGAGTCACAGGCAGTCAGAGAGAGGCACAGGCAGTCAGAGAGGACAGTCACCAGGCAAGTCAGAGAGAGTGCACAGGCAGTCAGAGAGAGTCACAGGCAGTCAGAGAGAGTCACAGGCAGTCAGAGAGGGTCACAGGCAGTCAGAGAGAGTCACAGGCAGTCAGAGAGAGTCACAAGCAGAGAGTCAGAGGCAGTCAGAGAGAGTCACAGGCAGTCAGAGAGAGTCACAGGCAGTCAGAAGAGTCACAGGCAGTCAGAGAGAGTCACAGGCAGTCAGAGAGTCACAGGGCATCAGAGAGTCACAGGCAGTCAACAGAGTCACAGGCCCGGTCAGCGAGAGTCACAGGCAGGTCAGAGAGAGTCACAGGCAGCAGCGAGAGTCACAGGCAGGTCAGAGAGATTCACAGGCAGTCAGACCGAGAGTCACAAGGCAGTCAGCGAGAGTCACAGGCAGTCGACGAGAGTCCACAGGCAGTCAGCGAGAGTCACAGGCATTCAGCGAGAGTCGCAGGCAGTCAGCGAGTCTCATGGAAGTCAGGAGATTCACAGGCAGTCGAGAGAGTCACAGGCAGTCAGGAGAAATCACAGCAGTCAGAGAGTCACAGGCAGTCCAGAGAGATCACAGGATGTCAACAATGAATCACTGTCAGTCAGCGAGAGTCACAGGCAGCAGAGAGAGTCACAGGAAGTCAGGGAGAGATCATCAGGCTGTCAGGGAGAGTCACAGGCGTCAGAGAGAGTCACAGGGCAGTCAGAGAGAGTCACAGGCAGTCAGAGAGAGTCACAGGCAGTCAGAGAGAGTCACAGGCAGTCAGAGAGAGTCACAGGCAGTCAGAGAGAGTCACAGGCAGTCAGAGAGAGTCACAGGCAGTCAGAGTGAGTCACAGGCAGTCAGCTAGAGTCACACACAGACATACGAGCGTCACAGGCAGTCAGAGAGTCACAGGCAGTCAGAGAGAGTCACAGCAGTCAGAGAGAGTCACAGGCAGTCAGAGAGAGTCACAGGCAGTCAGAGAGAGTCACAGCAGTCAGAGAGAGTCACAGCAGTCAAGAGAGTCACAGGCAGTCAGAGAGAGTCACAGGCAGTCAGCGAGCGTCACAGGCTGTCAGCGAGAATCACAGCAGTCAGCGAGAGCACAGGCCGTCAGCGAGAATCACAGGCAGTCAGTGATGTCACAGGCTGTCAGCGAGATCAAAGGCATTCAGCGAGTCTCAGGCAGTCAGTGAGTGTCACAGGCTGTCAGCGAGAATCACAGGCAGTCAGCGAGAGTTACAGGCTGTCAGCGAGAATCACAGGCAGTCAGAGAGAGTCACAGGCAGTCAGAGAGCGTCACAGGCAGTCAGCGAGAGTCACGGGCAGTCAGCGAGAGTCACGGGCAGTCAGCGAGAGTCACGGGCAGTCAGCGAGTCACAGGCCGTCAGAAAGAGTCACAGGCAGTCAGCGAGATTCACACACAGACAACGAGAGTCACAAGCAGTCACAGAGATGCACAGGCAGTCTGAGAGATTTACAGGCAGTCAGAGAGTCACACGCAGTCAGAGAAAGTCACACGCAGTCAGAGAGAGTCACAAGCAGAGTGTCACAAGCAGGCAGAGAGTCACAAGCAATCAGCGAGTGGCACAGGCAGTTAGCGAGAGTCATAGGCAGTCAGAGAGGTTCACAGGCAGTCAGAGAGAGTCACCGGCAGTCAGCGAGAGTCACAGGAATTCAGCGAGAATCACAGGCAGTCAGCGAGAATCAAAGGCAGTCAGCAATTCACAGGCAGTCAGTGAGAGTTACAGGCTGTCAGCGAGAATCACAGGCAGTCAGAGAGAGTCACAGGAAGTCAGGGAGAGTCACAGGCTGTCAACAACAATCACAGTATGTCAGCGAGAGTCACAGGCAGCCAGAGAGAGTCACAGGAAGTCAGGGAGAGTCACAGGCAGTCAGAGAGAGTCACAGGCAGTCAGAGAGTGTCACAGGCAGTCAGAGAGAGTCACAGGCAGCCAGAGGGAGTCACAGGCAGTCAGCTAGAGTCACACACAGACAACGAGCGTCACAGGCAGTCAGAGAGAGTCACAGGCAGAGAGTCACAGGCAGTCAGAGAGAGTCACAGGCAGTCAGAGAGAGTCACAGGCAGTCAGCAAGCGTCACAGGCAGTCAGCGAGCGTCACAGGCAGTCAGCGAGTCACAGGCAGTCAGAGAGTCACAGGCTGTCAACAAGAATCACAGGCAGTCAGCGAGAGTCACAGGCAGTCAGCGAGAGTCACAGGCAGCCAGCGAGAGTCACAGGCAGTCAGAGAGATTCACAGGCAGTCAGCGAGAATCAAAGGCTGTCAGAGAGAGTCACAGGCAGTCAGAGAGAGTCACCGGCAGTCAGCGAGAGTCACAGGAATTCAGCGAGAATCACAGGCAGTCAGCGAGAATCAAAGGCAGTCAGCAATTCACAGGCAGTCAGTGAGAGTTACAGGCTGTCAGCGAGAATATCAGGCAGTCAGAGAGAGTCACAGGCAGTCAGAGAGATCACAGGCTGTCAACAAGAATCACAGTATGTCAGCGAGAGTCACAGGCAGCCAGAGAGAGTCACAGGAAGTCAGGGAGAGTCACAGGCAGTCAGAGAGAGTCACAGGCAGTCAGAGAGAGTCACAGGCAGTCAGAGAGAGTCACAGGCAGTCAGAGAGAGTCACAGGCAGTCAGAGAGAGTCACAGCAGTCAGAGAGTCACAAGCAGGCAGAGAGTCACAAGCAATCAGCGAGAGTCACAAGCAATCAGCGAGTGGCACAGGCAGTCAGCGAGAGTCATAGGCAGTCAGAGAGGTTCACAGGCAGTCGCGAGAGTCACAGGCAGTCAGAGAGAGTCACAGGCAGTCAGAGAGTCACAGGCAGTCAGAGAGAGTCACAGGCAGTCAGAGAGAGTCACAGGCAGTCAGAGAGAGTCACAGGCAGTCAGAGGAGTCACAGGCAGTCAGCGAGAGTCACAGGAATTCAGCGAGATCACAGGCAGTCAGAGAGAGTCACAGGCAGTCACAAGAATCACAGGCAGTCAGCAAGAGTCAAGGGCAGTCAGCGAGAGTCACAGGCTGTCAGCGAGAGTCACAGGCAGTCAGCGAGAGTCACAGGCAGTCAGCGAGAGTCACAGGCAGTCAGAGAGAGTCACAGGCAGTCAGAGAGAGTCACAGGCAGTCAGAGAGAGTCACAGGCAGTCAGAGAGAGTCACAGGCAGTCAGAGGGAGTCACAGGCAGTCAGCGAGAGTCACACACAGACAACGAGAGTCACAGGCAGTCAGAGAGTCACAGGCAGAGAGTCACAGGCAGTCAAGAGAGTCACAGGCAGTCAGCAAGAGTCACAGGCAGTCAGCGAGTCACAGGCAGTCAGAGAGTCACAGGCAGTCAACAAGAGTCACAGGCAGTCAGCGAGAGTCACAGGCAGTCAGCGAGAGTCACAGGCAGTCAGCGAGAGTCACAGGCAGTCAGAGAAAGTCACAGGCAGTCAGCGAGAATCACAGGCAGTCAGAGAGAGTCACAGGCAGTCAGAGAGAGTCACAGGCAGTCAGCGAGAGTCACAGGCAGTCAGCGAGAGTCACAGGAATTCAGCGAGAATCACAGGCAGTCAGCGAGAATCAAAGGCAGTCAGCATTCACAGGCAGTCAGTGAGAGTCACAGGCAGTCAGCGAGAATCACAGGCAGTCAGAGAGAGTCACAGGCAGTCAGAGAGAGTCACAGGCTGTCAACAAGAATCACAGTATGTCAGCGAGAGTCACAGGCAGTCAGATAGAGTCACAGGAAGTCAGGAGGAGTCACAAGGCAGTCAGCGAGAGTCCACAGCAGTCAACGAGCGTCACAGGCAGTCAGAGAGAGTTACAGGCAGTCAGAGAGAGTCCCAGGCAGTCAGAGAGCGTCACAGGCAGTCAGAGAGCGTCACAGGCAGTCAGCAAGCGTCACAGGCAGTCAGCGAGCGTCACAGGCAGTCAGCGAGTCACAGGCAGTCAGAGAGTCACAGGCTGTCAACAAGAATCACAGGCAGTCAGCGAGAGTCACAGGCAGTCAGCGAGAGTCACAGGCAGCCAGCTAGAGTCACATGCAGTCAGAGAGATTCACAGGCAGTCAGCGAGAATCAAAGGGCTGTCAGTGAGAGTCACAGGCAGTCAGAGAGAGTCACCGGCAGTCAGCGAGCGTCACAGAAATTCAGCGAGAATCACAGGCAGTCAGCGAGAATCAAAAGCAGTCAGCAATTCACAGGCAGTCAGTGAGAGTCACAGGCTGTCAGCGAGAATCACAGGCAGTCAGAGAGAGTCACAGGCAGTCAGAGAGAGTCACAGGCAGTCAACAAGAATCACAGCAGTCAGCGAGAGTCACAGGCAGTCAGAGAGAGTCACAGGAAGTCAGGGAGAGTCACAGGCAGTCAGAGAGAGTCACAGGCAGTCAGAGAGAGTCACAGGCAGTCAGAGAGAGTCACAGGCAGTCAGAGAGAGTAACAGGCAGTCAGAGTCACAGGCAGTCAGAGAGAGTCACAGGCAGTCAGAGAGTCACAGGCAGTCAGAGAGAGTCACAGGCAGTCAGAGAGAGTCACAGGCAGTCAGAGAGAGTCACAGGCAGTCAGGAGAGTCACAGGCAGTCAGAGAGAGTCACAGGCAGTCAGAGAGAGTCACAGGCAGTCAGAGAGAGTCACAGGCAGTCAGAGAGAGTCACAGGCAGTCAGAGAGAGTCACAGGCAGTCAGAGAGAGTCACAGGCAGTCAGAGAGAGTCACAGGCAGTCAGCGAGAGTCACAGGCAGTCAGCGAGAGTCACAGGCAGTCAGAGAGAGTCACAGGCAGTCAGCGAGAGTCACAGGCAGTCAGAGAGAGTCACAGGCAGTCAGCGAGAGTCACAGGCAGTCAGCGAGAGTCACAGGCAGTCAGCGAGAGTCACAGGCAGTCAGCGAGAGTCACAGGCAGTCAGCGAGAGTCACAGGCAGTCAGAGAGAGTCACAGGCAGTCAGAGAGTCACAGGCAGTCAGAGAGAGTCACAGGCAGTCAGAGAGAGTCACAGGCAGTCAGAGAGAGTCACAGGCAGTCAGCGAGAGTCACAGGCATTCAGCAAGAGTCACAGGCAGTCAGCGAGAGTCACAGGCAGTCAGAGAGAGTCACAGGCAGTCACAGAGAGTCACAGGCAGTCAACGAGAGTCACAGGCAGTCAGCGAGAGTCACAGGCAGTCAGCGAGAGTCACAGGCAGTCAGCGAGAGTCACAGGCAGTCAGCGAGAGTCACAGGCAGTCAGAGAGAGTCACAGGCAGTCAGAGAGAGTCACAGGCAGTCAGAGAAAGTCACAGGCAGTCAGAGGAGTCACAGGCAGTCAGCTGAGTCACACACACAGACAACGAGGTCACAGGCAGTCAGAGAGAGTCACAGGCAGTCAGAGAGAGTCACAGGCAGTCAGAGAGAGTCACAGGCAGTCAGCGAGATCACAGGCAGTCAGCGAGCGTCACAGGCAGTCAGCGAGTCACAGGCAGTCAGAGAGTCACAGGCTGTCAGCAAGAATCACAGGCAGTCAGCGAGAGTCACAGGCAGTCAGCGAGAGTCACAGGCAGTCAGCGAGAGTCACAGGCAGTCAGAGAGAGTCACAGGCAGTCAGAGAGAGTCACGGCAGTCAGCGAGAGTCACAGGAATCAGCGAGAGTCACAGGCAGTCAGCGAGAGTCACAGGCAGTCAACGAGAGTCACAGGAAGTCACAGAGTCACAGGCAGTCAGAGATTCACAGGCAGAGAGTCACAGGCAGTCAGAGAGAGTCACAGGCAGTCAGAGAGAGTCACAGGCAGTCAGAGAGAGTCACAGGCAGTCAGCGAGAGTCACAGGCAGTCAGCGAGAGTCACAGGCAGTCAGAGAGAGTCACAGGCAGTCAGCGAGAGTCACAGGCAGTCAGCAAGAGTCACAGGCAGTCAGCGAGAATCACAGGCAGTCAGCAATTCACAGGCAGTCAGCGAGAGTCACAGGCAGTCAGAGAGTCACAGGCAGTCAGAGGAGTCACAGGCAGTCAGCGAGAGTCACAGGCAGTCAGAGAGAGTCACAGGCAGTCAGAGAGAGTCACAGGCAGTCAGCGAAAGTCACAGGCAGTCAGAGAGAGTCACAGGCAGTCAGAGAGATTCACAGGCAGTCAGCGAGAGTCACAGGCAGTCAGCGAGAGTCACAGGCAGTCAGAGAGAGTCACAGGCAGTCAGCGAGAGTCACAGGCAGTCAGCGAGAGTCACAGGCAGTCAGCGAGAGTCACAGGCAGTCAGAGAGAGTCACAGGCAGTCAGAGAGAGTCACAGGCAGTCAGCGAGAGTCACAGGGCAGTCAGCGAGAGTCACAGGCAGTCAGAGAGAGTCACAGGCAGTCAGAGAGAGTCACAGGCAGTCAGCGAGAGTCACAGGCAGTCAGAGAGAGTCACAGGCAGTCAGAGAGTGTCACAGGCAGTCAGCGAGAGTCACAGGCAGTCAGAGAGGTCACAGGCAGTCAGAGAGGTTCACAGGCAGTCAGAGACAGTCACAGGCAGAGAGTCACAGGCAGTCAGAGAGTCACAGCAGTCAGCGAGAGTCACAGGCAGTCAGAAGAGTCACAGGCAGTCAGAGAGAGTCACAGGCAGTCGAGAGTGCACAGGCAGTCAGCGAGAGTCACAGGCAGTCAGCGAGAGTCACAGGCAGTCAGAGAGAGTCACAGGCAGTCAGCGAGAGTCACAGGCAGTCAGCGAGGAGTCACAGGCAGTCAGCGAGGATCACAGGCAGTCAGCGAGAGTCACAGGCAGTCAGAGAGAGTCACAGGCAGTCAGCGAGAGTCACAGGCAGTCAGAGAGAGTCACAGGCAGTCAGAGAGAGTCACAGGCAGTCAGAGAGAGTCACAGGCAGTCAGAGAGAGTCACAGGCAGTCAGAGAGAGTCACAGCAGTCAGAGAGAGTCACAGGCAGTCAGAGAGAGTCACAGCTGTCAACAAGAATCACAGGCAGTCAGAGAGAGTCACAGGCAGTCAGAAGAGTCACAGGCAGTCAGAGAGAGTCACAGGGCAGTCAGAGAGAGTCACAGGCAGTCAGAGAGAGTCACAGGCAGTCAGAGAGTCACAGGCAGTCAGCGAGAGTCACAGGCAGTCAGAGAGAGTCACAGGCAGTCAGAGAGAGTCACAGGCAGTCAGAGAGAGTCACAGGCAGTCGAGAGTCACAGGCAGTCAGAGAGAGTCACAGGCAGTCAGCGAGAGTCAATTCAGTCAGAGAGAGTCACAGGCAGTCAGCGAGAGTCACAGGCAGTCAGAGAGGTCAGGGCAGTCAGCGAGTGTCACAGGCAGTCAGCGAGAGTCACAGGCCGTCAGAGAGAGTCACAGGCAGTCAGAGTGAGGACAGGCAGTCAGCGAGAGTCACAGGCAGTCAGCGAGAGTCACAGGCAGTCAGCGAGTGTCACAGGCAGTCAGCGAGAGTCACGGCAGTCAGAAGGAGAGACAGGCAGTCAGCGAGTGTCACATTCAGTCAGAGTGAGAGACAGGCAGTCAGCGAGAGTCACAGGCAGTCAGAGTGAGGCACAGGCAGTCGACAGGTTCACGGCAGTCAGAGAGTCACAGGCAGTCAGCGAGAGTCACAGAATTCAGCGAGAATCACAGGCCGTCAGAGAGAGTCACAGGCAGTCAGCGAGAGTCACAGAATTCAGCGAGAGTCACAGGCCGTCAGAGAGAGTCACAGGCAGTCAGCGAGAGTCACAGGAATCAGCAATCACAGGCACTCAGCGAGAGTCACAGGCAGTCAGCGAAAATCACAGGCAGTCAGCGAGAGTCACAGGCAGTCAGAGAGATTCACAGGCAGTCAGAGAGAGTCACAGGCAGTCAGTGAGAGGCACAGGCCGTCACGAGAGTCACAGGCAGTCAGAGAGGAACAGGCAGCCAGCGAGAGTCACAGGCCGTCACAGAGAGTCAGAGGCAGTCAGCGAGAATCACAGGCAGTCAGCGAGAGTCACAGGCAGTCAGCGAGAGTCACAGGCAGTCAGAGAGTCACAGGCAGTCAGAGAGTCACAGGCAGTCAACAAGAATCACAGGCAGTCAGCGAGAGTCACAGGCAGTCAGAGAGTCACAGGCAGTCAGCGAGAGTCACAGGCAGTCAGCGAGAGTCACAGGCAGTCAGAGAGTCACAGGCAGTCAGAGGAAGGAACAGGCAGTAAGCGAGAATCACAGGCAGTCAGCGAGAATCACAGGCAGTCAGCGAGAATCACAGGCAGTCAGCGAGAGTCACAGGCAGTCAGCGAGAGTCACAGGCAGTCAGCGAGAGTCACAGGCAGTCAGCGAGAGTCACAGGCAGTCAGCGAGAGTCACAGGCAGTCAGCGAGAGTCACAGGCGTCAGCGAGAGTCACAGGCAGTCAGAGAGTCACAGGCAGTCAGAGAGTCACAGGCTGTCAACAAGAGTCACAGGCTGTCACAAGAGTCACAGGCAGTCAGCGAGAGTCACAGGCAGTCAGAGAGTCACAGGCAGTCAGCGAGAGTCACAGGCAGTCAGCGAGTCACAGGCAGTCAGCGAGTCACAGGCAGTCAGAGGAGAACAGGCAGTCAGCGAGAGTCACAGGCAGTCAGCGAGAGTCACAGGCAGTCAGCGAGATCACAGGCAGTCAGCGAGAGTCACAGGCAGTCAGCGAGAGTCACAGGCAGTCAGCGAGAGTCACAGGCAGTCAGAGAGAGTCACAGGCAGTCAGCGAGAGTCACAGGCAGTCAGCGAGAGTCACAGGCAGTCAGAGAGATCACAGGCAGTCAGCGAGAGTCACAGGCAGTCAGCGAGAGTCACAGGCAGTCAGAACGAGTCACAGGCAGTCAGCGAGAGTCACAGGCAGTCAGAGAGAGTCACAGGCAGAGAGTCACAGGCAGTCAGCGAGTGGCACAGGCAGTCAGCGAGAGTCACAGGCAGTCAGCGAGAGTCACAGGCAGTCAGAGAGAGTCACAGGCAGTCAGCGAGAGTCACAGGCAGTCAGCGAGCGTCACAGGCAGTCAGCGAGAGTCACAGGCAGTCAGAGAGAGTCACAGGCAGTCAGCGAGAGTCACAGGCAGTCAGAGAGATTCACGGCAGTCAGCGAGAGTCACAGGCAGTCAGCGAGAGTCACAGGCAGTCAGAAGTGTCACAGGCAGAGAGTCACAGGCAGTCAGCGAGAGTCACAGGCAGTCAGCGAGAGTCACAGGCAGTCAGCGAGAGTCACAGGCAGTCAGAGAGAGTCACAGGCAGTCAGCGAGAGTCACAGGCAGTCAGCGAGAGTCACAGGCAGTCAGCGAGAGTCACAGAAGTCAGCGAGAGTCACAGGCAGTCAGAGAGAGTCACAGGCAGTCAGCGAGAGTCACAGGCAGTCAGAGAGAGTCACAGGCAGTCAGCGAGAGTCACAGGCAGTCAGCGAGAGTCACAGGCATCAGAGAGTGTCACAGGCAGTCAGCGAGAGTCACAGGCAGTCAGAGAGTGTCACAGGCAGAGAGTCACAGGCAGTCAGCGAGTGGCACAGGCAGTCAGCGAGAGTCACAGGCAGTCAAGAGAGCCACAGGCAGTCAGCGAGATTCACACACAGTCAAGAGAGTCACAAGCAGTCAGCGAGTGACACAGGCAGTCAGCGAGAGTCACAGGCAGTCAACGAGAGTCACAGGCAGTCACAGAGTCACAGGCAGTCAGAAGGCAGAACAGGCAGTCAGCGAGAGTCACAGGCAGTCAGCGAGAGTCACAGGCAGTCAGAGAGTCACAGGCTGTCAACAAGAATCACAGGCAGTCACGAGAGCCACAGGCAGTCAGCGAGAGTCACAGGCAGTCAACGAGAGTCACAGGCAGTCAGCGAGTGACACAGGCAGTCAGCGAGAGTCACAGGCAGTCAGAGAGAGTCACAGGCAGAGAGAGTCACAGGCAGTCAGAGAGAGTCACAGGCAGTCACGAGAGTCACAGGCAGTCAGCGAGAGTCACAGGCATTCAGCGAGAGTCACAGGCAGTCAGCAAGAGTCACAGGCAGTCAACGAGAGTCACAGGCAGTCAGCGAGAGTCACAGGCAGTCAGTGAGAGTCACAGGCCGTCAGCGAGAGTCACAGGCAGTCAGAGAGTCACAGGCTGTCAGCAGAATCACAGGCAGTCAGCGAGAGTCACAGGCAGTCAGCGAGAGTCACAGGCAGTCAGCGAGAGTCACAGGCAGTCAGCGAGAGTCACAGGCAGTCAGCGAGAGTCACAGGCAGTCAGAGAGAGTCACAGGCAGTCAGGGAGTCACAGGCAGTCAGCGGAGTCACACAGACATACGAGAGTCACAGGCAGTCAGAGAGAGTCACAGGCAGTCAGAGAGAGTCACAGGCAGTCAGAGAGAGTCACAGGCAGTCAGAGAGATCACAGGCAGTCAGCGAGAGTCACAGGCAGTCAGCGAGAGTCACAGGCAGTCAGAGAGTCACAGGCTGTCAACAAGAATCACAGGCAGTCAGCGAGGTCCACAGTCGGTGTGGGGGGGGGGTCCAGCGAAGTCACAGGCAGTCAGCGAGAATCAAAGGCTGATCAAGAGATAGTCACAGCATCAGAGAGAGTCACCGCAGTCAGCGAGAGTCACAGAATTCATGCGAGAATTCACAAGCAGTCGCGAGTGCAACAGCAGTCAGCGAGAGTCACAATGCAGTCAACGAGAGTCACAGGAAGTCACAGAGTCAACAAGCTGTCAGAGATTCACAGGCAGAAGTCCACAGGCATTCAGAGAGAGTCACAGGCAGTCAGAGAGAGTTCACAGGCATCAAGAGAGTCACAGGCAGTCATAAAGTGTCACAGGCAGTCAGCGAGATTCACAGGC
>JASTWF010000437.1:177549-256234 GCA_030390025.1 Squalus acanthias
AGAGAGTCACAGGCAGTCAGAGAGATTCACAGGCAGTCAGAGAGAGTCACAGGCAGTCAGGAGAGTCACAGGCAGTCAGAGAGAGTCACAGGCAGTCAGAGAGAGTCACAGGCAGTCAGAGAGAGTCACAGGCAGTCAGCGAGAGTCACAGGCAGTCAGCGAGAGTCACAGGCTGTCAGCGAGAATCACAGGCAGTCAGCGAGAGTCACAGGCAGTCAGCGAGAGTCACAGGCAGTCAGCGAGAGTCACAGGCATTCAGCGAGTCACAGGCAGTCAGTGAGTGTCACAGGCAGTCAGCGAGAATCACAGGCAGTCAGCGAGAGTCACAGGCTGTCAGCGAGAGTCACAGGCAGTCAGAGAGAGTCACAGGCAGTCAGAGAGTCACAGGCAGTCAGCGAGAGTCACAGGCAGTCAGCGAGAGTCACAGGCAGTCAGCGAGAGTCACAGGCAGTCAGCGAGTCACAAGCAGTCAGAGAGAGTCACAGGCAGTCAGCGAGAGTCACACAGACAGCGAGAGTCACAGGCAGTCAGAGAGAGTCACAGGCAGTCAGAGAGAGTCACAGGCAGTCAGCAAGCGTCACAGGCAGTCAGCGAGCGTCACAGGCAGTCAGCGAGTCACAGGCAGTCAGAGAGTCACAGGCAGTCAACAAGAATCACAGGCAGTCAGCGAGAGTCACAGGCAGTCAGCGAGAGTCACAGGCAGTCAGCGAGAGTCACAGGCAGTCAGAGAGATCACAGGCAGTCAGAGAGATCACAGGCAGTCAGAGAGAGTCACAGGCAGTCAGCGAGAGTCACAGGAATTCAGCGAGAATCACAGGCAGTCAGCGAGAATCAAAGGCAGTCAGCAATTCACAGGCAGTCAGTGAGAGTACAGGCTGTCAGCGAGATTCACAGGCAGTCAGCTGAGAGTCACAGCAGTCAGAGAGAGTCACAGGCTGTCAGAGAGTCACAGGATGTCAGCGAGAGTCAGGACAGGCAGCCAGAGAGAGTCAAGGGAAGTAAGCGAGAGTCACAGGCAGTCAGCGAGAGTCACAGGCAGCAGAGAGAGTCTCAGGCAGTCAGAGAGAGTCACAGGCAGTCAGAGAGAGTCACAGGCAGTCAGAGAGAGTCATCAGGCAGTCAGAGAGAGTCTCAGGCAGTCAGAGAGTAGTCACAGGCAGTCAGAGAGAGTCACAGCAGTCAGAGGGAGTCACAGGCAGTCAGCTGAGTCACAAACAGACAACGAGCGTCACATGGCAGTCAGAGAGAGTCACAGGCAGTCAGAGAGAGTCACAGGCAGTCAGAGAGAGTCACAGGCAGTCAGACAGAGTCACAGGCAGTCAGAGGAGAGTCACAGGCAGTCAGAGAGATCACAGACAGTCAGAGAGTCACAGGCTGGGTCAGAGAGAGTCACAGGCAGTCAGCGAGAGTCACAGGCAGTCAGCGAGAGTCACAGGCAGTCAGCGAGAGTCACAGGCAGTCAGCGAGAATCACAGGCAGTCAGTGAGTGTCACAGGCAGTCAGCGAGAATCAAAGGCATTCAGCGAGTCACAGGCAGTCAGTGAGAGTCACAGGCTGTCAGCGAGAATCACAGGCAGTCAGCGAGAGTCACAGGCAGTCAGCGAGAGTCACAGGCAGTCAGAGAGAGTCACAGGCAGTCAGAGAGAGTCACAGGCAGTCAGCGAGAGTCACGGCAGTCAGCGAGAGTCACAGGCAGTCAGCGAGAGTCACAGGCAGTCAGCGAGTCACAGGCAGTCAGAAAGAGTCACAGGCAGTCAGCGAGATTCACACACAGTCAACGAGAGTCACAGCAGTCACAGAGATGCACAGGCAGTCAGAGAGTTCACAGGCAGTCAGAGAGTCACAGGCAGTCAGAGAAAGTCACAGGCAGTCAGAGAGAGTCACAAGCAGAGTGTCACAAGCAGGCAGAGAGTCACAAGCATCAGCGAGTGGCACAGGCAGTTAGCGAGAGTCACAGGCAGTCAGAGAGGTTCACAGGCAGTCAGAGAGAGTCACCGGCAGTCAGCGAGAGTCACAGGAATTCAGCGAGAATCACAGGCAGTCAGCGAGAATCAAAGGCAGTCAGCAATTCACAGGCAGTCAGTGAGAGTTACAGGCTGTCAGCGAGAATCACAGGCAGTCAGAGAGAGTCACAGGCAGTCAGAGAGAGTCACAGGCTGTCAACAAGAATCACAGTATGTCAGCGAGAGTCACAGGCAGTCAGAGAGAGTCACAGGCAGTCAGGGAGAGTCACAGGCAGTCAGAGAGAGTCACAGGCAGTCAGAGAGTGTCACAGGCAGTCAGAGAGAGTCACAGGCAGTCAGAGGGAGTCACAGGCAGTCAGCTAGAGTCACACACAGACAACGAGCGTCACAGGCAGTCAGAGAGAGTCACAGGCAGAGAGTCACAGGCAGTCAGAGAGAGTCACAGGCAGTCAGAGAGAGTCACAGGCAGTCAGCAAGCGTCACAGGCAGTCAGCGAGGTCACAGGCAGTCAGCGAGTCACAGGCAGTCAGAGAGTCACAGGCTGTCAACAAGAATCACAGGCAGTCAGCGAGAGTCACAGGCAGTCAGCGAGAGTCACAGGCAGTCAGCGAGAGTCACAGGCAGTCAGAGAGATCACAGGCAGTCAGCGAGAATCACAGGCTGTCAGAGAGAGTCACAGGCAGTCAGAGAGAGTCACGGCAGTCAGCGAGAGTCACAGGAATTCAGCGAGAATCACAGGCAGTCAGCGAGAATCACAGGCAGTCAGCAATTCACAGGCAGTCAGTGAGAGTCACAGGCAGTCAGCGAGAGTCACAGGCAGTCAGAGAGAGTCACAGGCAGTCAGAGAGAGTCACAGGCAGTCAACAAGAGTCACAGGCAGTCAGCGAGAGTCACAGGCAGTCAGAGAGAGTCACAGGAGTCAGGGAGAGTCACAGGCAGTCAGAGAGAGTCACAGGCAGTCAGAGAGAGTCACAGGCAGTCAGAGAGAGTCACAGGCAGTCAGAGAGAGTCACAGGCAGTCAGAGAGAGTCACAGGCAGTCAGAGAGAGTCACAGGCAGTCAGAGAGAGTCACAGGCAGTCAGAGAGAGTCACAGGCAGTCAGAGAGAGTCACAAGCAGAGTGTCACAAGCAGGCAGAGAGTCACAGGCAGTCAGCGAGAGTCACAGGAATTCAGCGAGAATCACAGGCAGTCAGAGAGAGTCACAGGCTGTCAACAAGAATCACAGGCAGTCAGCAAGAGTCAAGGGCAGTCAGCGAGAGTCACAGGCTGTCAGCGAGAGTCACAGGCAGTCAGCGAGAGTCACAGGCAGTCAGCGAGAGTCACAGGCAGTCAGAGAGAGTCACAGGCAGTCAGAGAGAGTCACAGGCAGTCAGAGAGAGTCACAGGCAGTCAGAGAGAGTCACAGGCAGTCAGAGGGAGTCACAGGCAGTCAGCTAGAGTCACACACAGACAACAAACGTCACAGGCAGTCAGAGAGTTACAGGCAGAGAGTCACAGGCAGTCAGAGAGAGTCACAGGCAGTCAGCAAGCGTCACAGGCAGTCAGCGAGTCACAGGCAGTCAGAGAGTCACAGGCTGTCAACAAGAATCACAGGCAGTCAGCGAGAGTCACAGGCAGTCAGCGAGAGTCACAGGCAGTCAGCGAGAGTCACAGGCAGTCAGCGAGAGTCACAGGCAGTCAGAGAGAGTCACAGGCAGTCAGCGAGAGTCACAGGCAGTCAGAGAGAGTCACAGGCAGTCAGCGAGAGTCACCGGCAGTCAGCGAGAGTCACAGGAATTCAGCGAGAATCACAGGCAGTCAGCGAGAATCAAAGGCAGTCAGCAATTCACAGGCAGTCAGTGAGAGTTACAGGCTGTCAGCGAGAATCACAGGCAGTCAGAGAGAGTCACAGGCAGTCAGAGAGAGTCACAGGCTGTCACAAGAATCTCAGTATGTCACGAGAGTCACAGGCAGCCAGAGAGAGTCACAGGAAGTCAGGGAGAGTCACAGGCAGTCAGAGAGAGTCACAGCAGTCAGAGGGAGTCACAGGCAGTCAGAGAGAGTCACACACAGACAACGAGCGTCACAGGCAGTCAGAGAGAGTCACAGGCAGAGAGTCACAGGCAGTCAGAGAGAGTCACAGGCAGTCAGAGAGAGTCACAGGCAGTCAGAGAGAGTCACAGGCAGTCAGAGAGAGTCACAGGCAGTCAGAGAGAGTCACAGGCAGTCAGAGAGAGTCACAGGCAGTCAGAGAGAGTCACAGGCAGTCAGAGAGAGTCACAGGCAGTCAGAGAGAGTCACAGTTCAGTCAAGAGAGTCACAGGCAGTCAGCGAGCAGTCACAGGCAGTCAGCGAGCGTCACAGGCTGTCAGCGAGAATCACAGGCAGTCAGCGAGAGTCACAGGCCGTCAGCGAGAATCACAGGCAGTCAGTGATGTCACAGGCTGTCAGCGAGAATCAAAGGCATTCAGCGAGTCACAGGCAGTCAGTGAGTGTCACAGGCTGTCAGCGAGAATCACAGGCAGTCAGCGAGAGTTACAGGCTGTCAGCGAGAATCACAGGCAGTCAGAGAGAGTCACAGGCAGTCAGAGAGCGTCACAGGCAGTCAGCGAGAGTCACGGCAGTCAGCGAGAGTCAAGGCAGTCAGCGAGAGTCACGGGCAGTCAGCGAGTCACAGGCAGTCAGAAAGAGTCACAGGCAGTCAGCGAAGATTCACACACAGACAACGAGAGTCACAAGCAGTCACAGAGAGGCACAGGCAGTCAGAGAGGTTTACAGGCAGTCAGAGAGAGTCACACGCAGTCAGAGAAAGTCACACGCAGTCAGAGAGAGTCACAAGCAGAGTGTCACAAGCAGGCAGAGAGTCACAAGCAATCAGCGAGTGGCACAGGCAGTCAGAGAGAGTCACAGGCAGTCAGAGAGAGTCACAGGCAGTCAGAGAGAGTCACAGGCAGTCAGAGAGAGTCACAGTCAGTCAAAGAGAGTCACAGGCAGTCAGCGAGCATCACAGGCAGTCAGCGAGCGTCACAGGCTGTCAGCGAGAATCACAGGCAGTCAGCGAGAGTCACAGGCCGTCAGCGAGAATCACAGGCAGTCAGTGAGTGTCACAGGCTGTCAGCGAGAATCAAAGGCATTCAGCGAGAATCACAGGCAGTCAGAGAGAGTCACAGGCAGTCAGAGAGCGTCACAGGCAGTCAGCTAGAGTCACGGGCAGTCAGCGAGAGGTCAAGGGCAGTCAGCGAGAGTCACGGGCAGTCACGAGTCACAGGCCGTCAGAAAGAGTCACAGCAGTCAGCGAGATTCACACACAGACAACGAGAGTCACAAGCAGTCACAGAGATGCACAGGCAGTCAGAGAGGTTTACAGGCAGTCAGAGAGAGTCACACGCAGTCAGAGAAAGTCACACGCAGTCAGAGAGAGTCACAAGCAGAGTGTCACAAGCAGGCAGAGAGTCACAAGCAATCAGCGAGTGGCACAGGCAGTTAGCGAGAGTCATAGGCAGTCAGAGAGGTTCACAGGCAGTCAGAGAGAGTCACCGGCAGTCAGCGAGAGTCACAGGAATTCAGCGAGAATCACAGGCAGTCAGCGAGAATCAAAGGCAGTCAGCAATTCACAGGCAGTCAGCGAGAGTTACAGGCTGTCAGCGAGAATCACAGGCAGTCAGAGAGAGTCACAGGAAGTCAGGGAGAGTCACAGGCTGTCAACAACAATCACAGTATGTCAGCGAGAGTCACAGGTAGCCAGAGAGAGTCACAGGAAGTCAGGGAGAGTCACAGGCAGTCAGAGAGAGTCACAGGCAGTCAGAGAGTGTCACAGGCAGTCAGAGAGAGTCACAGGCAGCCAGAGGGAGTCACAGGCAGTCAGCTAGAGTCACACACAGACAACGAGCGTCACAGGCAGTCAGAGAGAGTGACAGGCAGAGAGTCACAGGCAGTCAGAGAGAGTCACAGGCAGTCAGAGAGAGTCACAGGCAGTCAGCAAGCGTCACAGGCAGTCAGCGAGCGTCACAGGCAGTCAGCGAGTCACAGGCAGTCAGAGAGTCACAGGCTGTCAACAAGAATCACAGGCAGTCAGCGAGAGTCACAGGCAGTCAGCGAGAGTCACAGGCAGCCAGCGAGAGTCACAGGCAGTCAGAGAGATTCACAGGCAGTCAGCGAGAATCAAGGCTGTCAGAGAGAGTCACAGGCAGTCAGAGAGAGTCACCGGCAGTCAGCGAGATCACAGGAATTCAGCGAGAATCACAGGCAGTCAGCGAGAATCAAAGGCAGTCAGCAATTCACAGGCAGTCAGTGAGAGTTACAGGCTGTCAGCGAGAATATCAGGCAGTCAGAGAGAGTCACAGGCAGTCAGAGAGATCACAGGCTGTCAACAAGAATCACAGTATGTCAGCGAGAGTCACAGGCAGCCAGAGAGAGTCAGGGAGAGTCACAGGCAGTCAGAGAGAGTCACAGGCAGTCAGAGAGAGTCACAGGCAGTCAGAGAGAGTCACAGGCAGTCAGAGAGAGTCACAAGCAGAGAGTCACAGGCAGTCAGAGAGTCACAAGCAGTCAGCGAGAGTCACAGGCAGTCAGCGAGTGGCACAGGCAGTCAGCGAGAGTCACAGGCAGTCAGAGAGGTCACAGGCAGTCGCGAGAGTCACAGGAAGTCACAGAGAGTCACAGGCAGAGAGTCACAGGCAGTCAGAGAGAGTCACAGGCAGTCAGAGAGAGTCACAGGCAGTCAGCGAGAGTCACAGGCAGTCAGCGAGAGTCACAGGCAGTCAGAGAGAGTCACAGGCAGTCAACAAGAGTCACAGGCAGTCAGCAAGAGTCAAGGGCAGTCAGCGAGAGTCACAGGCAGTCAGCGAGAGTCACAGGCAGTCAGCGAGAGTCACAGGCAGTCAGAGAGTTACAGGCAGAGAGTCACAGGCAGTCAGAGAGAGTCACAGGCAGTCAGCAAGCGTCACAGGCAGTCAGCGAGCGTCACAGGCAGTCAGCGAGCGTCACAGGCAGTCAGAGAGTCACAGGCTGTCAACAAGAATCACAGGTAGTCAGCGAGAGTCACAGGCAGTCAGCGAGAGTCACAGGCAGCCAGCGAGAGTCACAGGCAGTCAGCGAGAATCAAAGGCTGTCAGAGAGAGTCACAGGCAGTCAGAGAGAGTCACCGGCAGTCAGAGAGAGTCACCGGCAGTCAGCGAGAGTCACCGGCAGTCAGCGAGAGTCACAGGAATTCAGCGAGAATCACAGGCAGTCAGCGAGAATCAAAGGCAGTCAGCAATTCACAGGCAGTCAGTGAGAGTTACAGGCTGTCAGCGAGAATCACAGGCAGTCAGAGAGAGTCACAGGCAGTCAGAGAGAGTCACAGGCAGTCAGAGAGAGTCACAGGCAGTCAGAGAGAGTCACAGGCAGTCAGAGGGAGTCACAGGCAGTCAGCTAGAGTCACACACAGACAACGAGCGTCACAGGCAGTCAGAGAGAGTTACAGGCAAAGAGTCCCAGGCAGTCAGAGAGCGTCACAGGCAGTCAGAGAGCGTCACAGGCAGTCTGCGAGCGTCACAGGCAGTCAGCAAGCGCACAGGCAGTCAGTGAGCGTCACAGGCAGCAGCGAGTCACAGGCAGTCAGAGAGGTCCACAGGCTGTCAACAGGAATCACAGGCAGTCACGAGAGTCAAGGCAGCCAGCTAGAGTCACAGGCAGTCAGAGAGAGTCACAGGGCAGTCAGAGAGTGTACAGGCAGTCAGAGAGAGTCACAGGCCGCCAGAGGGAGTCATCAGGCAGTCAGCTAGAGTCACACACAGACAACGAGCGTCACAGGCAGTCAGAGAGAGTGACAGGCAGAGAGTCACAGGCAGTCAGTAGAGAGTCACAGGCAGTCAGAGAGTGAGTCAAGCAGTCAGCTAGCGTCACAGGCAGTCAGCGAGCGTCACAGGCAGTCAGCGAGTCACAGGCAGTCAGAGAGTCACAGGCTGTCAACAAGAATCACAGGCAGTCAGCGAGAGTCACAGGCAGTCAGCGAGAGTCACAGGCAGCCCAGCGAGAGTCACAGGCAGTCAGAGAGATTCACAGGCAGTCCGCGAGAATCAAAGGCTGTCAGAGAGAGTCACAGGCAGTCAGAGAGAGTCACCGGCAGTCAGCGAGAGTCACAGGAATTCAGCGAGAATCACAGGCAGTCAGCGAGAATCAAAGGCAGTCAGCAATTCACAGGCAGTCAGTGAGAGTTACAGGCTGTCAGCGAGAATATCAGGCAGTCAGAGAGAGTCACAGGCAGTCAGAGAGATCACAGGCTGTCAACAAGAATCACAGTATGTCAGCGAGAGTCACAGGCAGCCAGAGAGAGTCAGGGAGAGTCACAGGCAGTCAGAGAGAGTCACAGGCAGTCAGAGAGAGTCACAGGCAGTCAGAGAGAGTCACAGGCAGTCAGAGAGAGTCACAAGCAGAGTGTCACAAGCAGGCAGAGAGTCACAAGCAATCAGCGAGAGTCACAAGCAATCAGCGAGTGGCACAGGCAGTCAGCGAGAGTCATAGGCAGTCAGAGAGGTTCACAGGCAGTCGCGAGAGTCACAGGAAGTCACAGAGAGTCACAGGCAGAGAGTCACAGGCAGTCAGAGAGAGTCACAGGCAGTCAGAGGGAGTCACAGGCAGTCAGCGAGAGTCACAGGAATTCAGCGAGAATCAGAGGCAGTCAGAGAGAGTCACAGGCTGTCAACAAGAATCACAGGCAGTCAGCAAGAGTCAAGGGTAGTCAGCGAGAGTCACAGGCTGTCAGCGAGAGTCACAGGCAGTCAGCGAGAGTCACAGGCAGTCAGAGAGTTACAGGCAGAGAGTCACAGGCAGTCAGAGAGAGTCACAGGCAATCAGCAAGCGTCACAGGCAGTCAGCGAGCGTCACAGGCAGTCAGCGAGCGTCACAGGCAGTCAGAGAGTCACAGGCTGTCAACAAGAATCACAGGTAGTCAGCGAGAGTCACAGGCAGTCAGCGAGAGTCACAGGCAGCCAGCGAGAGTCACAGGCAGTCAGCGAGAATCAAAGGCTGTCAGAGAGAGTCACAGGCAGTCAGAGAGAGTCACCGGCAGTCAGAGAGAGTCACCGGCAGTCAGCGAGAGTCACCGGCAGTCAGCGAGAGTCACAGGAATTCAGCGAGAATCACAGGCAGTCAGCGAGAATCAAAGGCAGTCAGCAATTCACAGGCAGTCAGTGAGAGTTACAGGCTGTCAGCGAGAATCACAGGCAGTCAGAGAGAGTCACAGGCAGTCAGAGAGAGTCACAGGCAGTCAGAGAGAGTCACAGGCAGTCAGAGAGAGTCACAGGCAGTCAGAGGGAGTCACAGGCAGTCAGCTAGAGTCACACACAGACAACGAGCGTCACAGGCAGTCAGAGAGAGTTACAGGCAAAGAGTCCCAGGCAGTCAGAGAGCGTCACAGGCAGTCAGAGAGCGTCACAGGCAGTCAGCGAGCGTCACAGGCAGTCAGCGAGCGTCACAGGCAGTCAGTGAGCGTCACAGGCAGTCAGCGAGTCACAGGCAGTCAGAGAGTCACAGGCTGTCAACAAGAATCACAGGCAGTCAGCGAGAGTCAAGGCAGCCAGCGAGAGTCACAGGCAGTCAGAGAGATTCACAGGCAGTCAGCGAGAATCAAAGGCTGTCAGTGAGAGTCACAGGCAGTCAGAGAGAGTCACCGGCAGTCAGCGAGCGTCACAGGAATTCAGCGAGAATCACAGGCAGTCAGCGAGAATCAAAAGCAGTCAGCAATTCACAGGCAGTCAGTGAGAGTTACAGGCTGTCAGCGAGAATCACAGGCAGTCAGAGAGAGTCACAGGCAGTCAGAGAGAGTCACAGGCTGTCAACAAGAATCACAGTATGTCAGCGAGAGTCACAGGCAGCCAGAGAGAGTCACAGGAAGTCAGGGAGAGTCACAGGCAGTCAGAGAGAGTCACAGGCAGTCAGAGAGAGTCATAGGCAGTCAGAGAGTGTCCACAGGCAGTCAGAGAGAGTCACAGGCAGTCAGAGAGAGTCACAGGCAGTCAGAGAGTCACAGGCAGTCAGAGAGAGTCACAGGCAGTCAGAGAGAGTCACAGCCAGTCAGGGAGAGTCACAGGCAGTCAGAGAGAGTCACAGGCAGTCAGAGAGAGTCACAGGCAGTCGATAGAGAGTCACAGGCTGTCAGAGAGAGTCACAAGGCAGTCAGAGAGAGTCACAGGCAGTCAGAGAGAGTCACAGGCAGTCAGAGAGAGTCACAGGCAGTCAGAGAGAGTCACAGGCAGTCAGAGAGAGTCACAATCAGTCAGAGAGTCACAGGCAGTCAGAGAGTCACAGGCAGTCAGAGAGAGTCACAGGCAGTCAGAGAGAGTCACAGGCAGTCAGAGAGCTTCACACGCAGAGAGTCACAGGCAGTCAGAGAGAGTCACAGGCAGTCAGCGAGATTCACAGGAATTCAGCGAGAATCACAGGCAGTCAGCGAGAATCAAAGGCAGTCAGCAATTCTCAGGCAGTCAGCGAGAGTCACAGGCAGTCAGAGAGAGTCACAGGCAGTCAGAGAGAGTCACAGGCAGTCAGAGAGAGTCACAGGCAGTCAGCGAGAGTCACAGGCAGTCAGCGAGAGTCACAGGCAGTCAGCGAGAGTCACAGGCAGTCAGCGAGAGTCACAGGCAGTCAGAGAGATTCACAGGCAGTCAGCGAGAGTCACAGGCAGTCAGCGAGAGTCACAGGCAGTCAGCGAGAGTCACAGGCAGTCAGAGAGAGTCACAGGCAGTCAGAGAGAGTCACAGGAAGTCAGCGAGAGTCACAGGCAGTCAGAGAGAGTCACAGGCAGTCAGAGAGAGTCACAGGCAGTCAGCGAGAGTCACAGGCAGTCAGCGAGAGTCACAGGCAGTCAGCGAGTCACAGGCAGTCAGAGAGAGTCACAGGCAGTCAAGAGCGTCACAGGCAGTCAGAGAGAGTCACAGGCAGTCACGTCATGTCAGCGAGAGTCACAGGAAGCATGCGAGGAAGTCACAGGCAGTCAGGGAGAGTCACGGGGAGTCAGAGAGAAGTCACAGGCAGTCAGAGAGAGTCACAGGCAGTCAGAGAGGAGTCACAGGCAGTCTGAGAGGTGCACAGGGCAGTCAGAGAG
Source organism: Squalus acanthias (assembly GCA_030390025.1). Lineage (NCBI taxonomy): Eukaryota > Metazoa > Chordata > Chondrichthyes > Squaliformes > Squalidae > Squalus > Squalus acanthias. Next base: position 188,580 of record JASTWF010000437.1, read on the forward strand.
AGTCACAGGCAGTCAGAGAGATTCACAGGCAGTCAGAGAGAGTCAAGTCAGTCAAGAGAGTCACAGGCAGTCAGAGGAGAGTCCAAGCAGCGTTCGTCACAAGCAGGCAGAGAGTCACAGGCGTCAGCGAGAGTCACATGGAATTCAGGAGAATCACAGGCAGTCAGAGAGAGTCACAGGCTGTCAACAGAATCACAGGCAGGTCAGCATGAGTAAGGGACAGTCAGCGAGAGTCGCAGGCTGTCAGCGAGAGCCCAGGCAGTAGCGAAAGAGTCACAGGCAGTCAGCGGAGGTCACATGCAGTCAGAGAGGTTCACAGGCAGGTCAGAGAGAGGTCACAAGGCAGTCAGAGAGAGTCACAGGGCCGTCAGCGAGAGTCACAGGCAGTCAGCGAGAGTCACAGGCAGCCAGCTAGAGTCACATGCAGTCAGAGAGAGTCACAGGCAGTCAGAGAGAGTCATAGGCAGTCAGAAGTCACAGGCAGTCAGCGAGAGTCACAGGCAGTCAGCGAGAGTCACAGGCAGTCAGGAGAGTCACAGGCAGTCAGAGAGAGTCACAGGCAAGTCAGAGAGAGTCCAGGCAGTCACGAGAGTCACAGGCAGTCAGAGAGAGTCACAGGCAGTCAGAGAGAGTCACAGGCAGTCAGAGGGAGTCACAGGCAGTCAGAGAGATCACAGGCAGTCAGAGAGAGTCACAGGCAGTCAGAGAGAGTCACAGGCAGTCAGGAGAGTCACAGGCAGTCAGAGAGAGTCACAGGCAGTCAGAGAGAGTCACAGGCAGTCAGAGAGTCACAGGCAGTCAGCGAGAGTCACAGGCAGTCAGAGAGTCACAGGCAGTCAGAGAGAGTCACAGGCAGTCAGCGAGAGTCACAGGCAGTCAGCGAGAGTCACAGGCAGTCAGCGAGAGTCACAGGCAGTCAGCGAGAGTCACAGGCAGTCAGAGAGAGTCACAGGCAGTCAGCGAGAGTCACAGGCAGTCAGAGAGAGTCACAGGCAGTCAGAGAGAGTCACAGGCAGTCAGAGAGAGTCACAGGCAGTCAGAGAGAGTCACAGGCAGTCAGAGAGAGTCACAGGCAGTCAGAGAGAGTCACAGGCTGTCAGCGAGAGTCACAGGCAGTCAGAGAGAGTCACAGGCAGTCAGAGAGAGTCAAAGGCTGAGATTACAGGAAGTCAGCGAGAGTCACAAGCTGTCAACAAGAATCACAGGCAGTCAGAGAAAGTCACAGGCAGTCAGAAAGAGTCACAGGCAGTCAGAGAGATTCACAGGCAGTCAGAGAGAGTCACAGGCAGTCAGAGAGAGTCACAGGCAGTCAGAGAGTCACAGGCAGTCAGCGAGAGTCACAGGCAGTCAGACAGAGTCACAGGCAGTCAGAGAGAGTCACAGGCAGTCAGCGAGAATCACATGCAGTCAGAGAGAGTCACAGGCAGTCAGCGAGAGTCAGAGGCAGTCAGAGAGTGTCAGAGGCAGTCAGCGAGTGTCACAGGCAGTCAGCGAGAGTCACAGGCCGTCAGAGAGAGTCACAGGCAGTCAGAGTGAGGAACAGGCAGTCAGCGAGAGTCACAGGCAGTCAGCGAGAGTCACAGACAGTCAGCGAGTGTCACAGGCAGTCAGCGAGAGTCACGTTCAGTCAGAGTGAGAGACAGGCTGTCAGCGAGTGTCACAGGCAGTCAGCGAGAGTCACATTCAGTCAGAGTGAGAGACAGGCAGTCAGCGAGAGTCACAGGCAGTCAGAGTGAGGCACAGGCAGTCCGACAGGTTCACGGGCAGTCAGAGAGTCACAGGCAGTCAGCGAGAGTCACAGAAATTCAGCGAGAATCACAGGCCGTCAGAGAGAGTCACCGGCAGTCTGCGAGAGTCACAGGAATTCAGCGAGAATCACAGGCCGTCAGAGAGAGTCACCGGCAGTCAGCGAGAATCACAGGAATTCAGCAATTCACAGGCACTCAGCGAGAGTCACAGGCCGTCAGCGAAAATCACAGGCAGTCAGCGAGAGTCACAGGCAGTCAGAGAGATTCACAGGCAGTCAGAGAGAGTCACGGGCAGTCAGTGAAAGGCACAGGCCGTCACAGAGAGTCACAGGCAGTCAGAGGCAGGAACAGGCTGCCAGCGAGAGTCACAGGCCGTCACAGAGAGTCAGAGGCAGTCAGCGAGAATCACAGGCAGTCAGCGAGAGTCACAGGCCGCCAGCGAGAGTCACAGGCAGTCAGAGAGTCACAGGCAGTCAGAGAGTCACAGGCAGTCAACAAGAATCACAGGCTGTCAACAAGAATCACAGGCAGTCAGCGAGAGTCACAGGCAGTCAGAGAGTCACAGGCAGTCAGCGAGAGTCACAGGCAGTCAGCGAGTCACAGGCAGTCAGAGGCAGGAACAGGCAGTAAGCGAGAATCACAGGCAGTCTGCGAGAATCACAGGCAGTCAGCGAGAATCACAGGCAGTCAGCGAGAGTCACAGGCAGTCAGCGAGAGTCACAGGCAGTCAGCGAGAGTCACAGGCAGTCAGCGAGAGTCACAGGCAGTCAGCGAGAGTCACAGGCAGTCAGCGAGAGTCACAGGCAGTCAGCGAGAGTCACAGGCAGTCAGCGAGAGTCACAGGCAGTCAGCGAGAGTCACAGGCAGTCAGCGAGAGTCACAGGCAGTCAGCGAGAGTCACAGGCAGTCAGAAGAGTCACAGGCAGTCAGCGAGAGTCACAGGCAGTCAGAGAGAGTCACAGGCAGTCAGCGAGAGTCACAGGCAGTCAGCGAGAGTCACAGGCAGTCAGAAAGTCACAGGCAGTCAGCGAGAGTCACAGGCAGTCAGAGAGTGTCACAGGCAGAGAGTCACAGGCAGTCAGCGAGTGGCACAGGCAGTCAGCGAGAGTCACAGGCAGTCAGCGAGAGTCACAGGCAGTCAGAGAGAGTCACAGGCAGTCAGCGAGAGTCACAGGCAGTCAGCGAGAGTCACAGGCAGTCAGCGAGAGTCACAGGCTGTCAACAAGAATCACAGGCAGTCAACGAGAGCCACAGGCAGTCAGCGAGATTCACACACAGACAACGAGAGTCACAAGCAGTCAGCGAGTGACACAGGCAGTCAGCGAGAGTCACAAGCAGTCAACGAGAGTCACAGGAAGTCACAGAGTCACAGGCAGTCAGAGAGAGTCACAGGCAGAGAGTCACAGGCAGTCAGAGAGAGTCACAGGCAGTCAGCGAGATTCACAGGCAGTCAGCGAGAGTCACAGGCAGTCAGCGAGAGTCACAGGCTGTCAACAAGAATCACAGGCAGTCAACGAGAGTCACAGGCAGTCAGAGAGAGTCACAGGCAGTCAGCGAGAGTCACAGGCAGTCAGCGAGAGTCACAGGCAGTCAGCGAGAGTCACAGGCAGTCAGAGAGAGTCACAGGCAGTCAGCGAGAGTCACAGGCAGTCAGCGAGAGTCACGGGCAGTCAGCGAGAGTCACAGGCAGTCAGAGAGAGTCACAGGCAGTCAGCGAGAGTCACAGGCAGTCAGAGAGAGTCACAGGCAGTCAGCGAGAGTCACAGGCAGTCAGCGAGCGTCACAGGCAGTCAGCGAGCGTCACAGGAAGTCAGCGAGAGTCACAGGCAGTCAGAGAGAGTCACAGGCAGTCAGCGAGAGTCACAGGCAGTCAGAGAGAGTCACAGGCAGTCAGCGAGAGTCACAGGCAGTCAGCGAGAGTCACAGGCAAGTCAGAGAGAGTCACAGGCAGTCAGCGAGAGTCACAGGCAGTCAGAGAGTGTCACAGGCAGTCAGCGAGTCACAGGCAGTCAGCGAGAGTCACAGGCAGTCAGCGAGAGTCACAGGCAGTCAGCAAGAGTCACAGGCAGTCAGAGAGAGTCACAGGCAGTCAGCGAGAGTCACAGGCAGTCAGCGAGAGTCACAGGCAGTCAGCGAGAGTCACAGGCAGTCAGCGAGAGTCACAGGCAGTCAGCGAGAGTCACAGGCAGTCAGCGAGAGTCACAGGGCAGTCAGCGAGAGTCACAGGCAGTCAGCGAGAGGTCACAGGCAGTCAGAGAGAGTCACAGGCAGTCAGCGAGAGTCACAGGCAGTCAGAGAGAGTCACAGGCAGAGAGTCACAGGCAGTCAGAGAGAGTCACAGGCAGTCAGAGAGAGTCACAGGCAGTCAGAGAGAGTCACAGGCAGTCAGCGAGATTCACAGGCAGTCAGCGAGAGTCACAGGCAGTCAGCGAGAGTCACAGGCAGTCAGAGAGAGTCACAGGCAGTCAGCGAGAGTCACAGCAGTCAGCGAGAGTCACAGGCAGTCAGCGAGAGTCACAGGCAGTCAGCGAGAGTCACAGGCAGTCAGAGAGAGTCACAGGCAGTCAGAGAGAGTCAAAGGCCGTCAGAGAGAGTCACAGGCAGTCAGAGGGAGTCACAGGCAGTCAGCGAGAGTCACAGGCAGTCAGCGAGAATCACAGGCAGTCAGAGAGAGTCACAGGCAGTCAGCGAGAGTCACAGGCAGTCAGCAGAGTCACAGGCAGTCAGCGAAGATTCACAGTGAGGTCAGCGAGAGTCACAGGCAGTCCAGCAGAGAGTCAACAGGCAGTCAGAGAGAGTCACAGGCCAGTCAGAGAGAGTCACATCAGGCAGTCAGCGAGAGTCACAGGCAGTCAGCGAGAGTCACAGGCAGTCAGCGAGAGGTCACAGCAGTCAGCGAGAGTCACAGGCCGTCAGAGAGTCACAGGCCGTCAGAGAGTCACAGGCAGTCAGAGAGACTCACAGGCAGTCAGAGAGAGTCACAGGCAGTCAGAGAGATCACAGGCAGTCAGCGAGAGTTACAGGCAGTCAGCGAGAGTCACAGGCAGTCAGCGAGAGTCCACAGGCAGTCAGAGAAAGTCAAGGCAGGCAGCGAGAGTCACGGGCAGTCAGAGAGAGTCACGGGCAGTCAGGAGGGAGTCTCAGGCAGTCAGAGAGAGTCACAGGCAGTCAGAGAGAGTCACAGGCAGTCAGAGAGAGTCACAGAAGTCAGCGAGAGTCACTAGGCAGTCAGCGAGAGTCACAGGCAGTCAGAGTGAGAGACAGGCAGTCAGCGAGTGTCACAGGCAGTCAGCGAGAGTCACATTCAGTCAGAGAGAGAGACAGGCAGTCAGCGAGAGTCACAGGCAGTCAGAGAGAGTCACAGGCAGTCCGAGAGGTCACAGGCAGTCAGCGAGAGTCACAGGCAGTCAGCGAGAGTCACAGGCAGTCAGCGAGAGTCACAGGCAGTCAGAGAGAGTCACAGGCAGTCAGCGAGAGTCACAGGCAGTCAGCGAGAGTCACAGGCAGTCAGAGAGAGTCACAGGCAGTCAGCGAGAGTCACAGGCAGTCAGCAAGTCACAGGCAGTCAGCGAGAGTCACAGGCAGTCAGCGAGAGTCACAGGCAGTCAGCGAGAGTCACAGGCAGTCAGAGAGAGTCACAGGCAGTCAGCGAGAGTCACAGGCAGTCAGCGAGAGTCACAGGCAGTCAGCGAGAGTCACAGGCAGTCAGCGAGAGTCACAGGCAGTCAGCGAGAGTCACAGGCAGTCAGAGAGAGTCACAGGCATTCAGCGAGAGTCACAGGCAGTCAGAGAGAGTCACAGGCAGTCAGCGAGAGTCACAGGCAGTCAGAGAGAGTCACAGGCAGTCAGAGAGAGTCACAGGCAGTCAGAGAGAGTCACAGGCAGTCAGAGAGAGTCACAGGCAGTCAGCGAGAGTCACAGGCAGTCAGCGAGAGTCACAGGCAGTCAGAGAGGTCACAGGCAGTCAGTGAGAGTCACGGGCAGTCAGAGAGTCACAGGCAGTCAGAGAGAGTCACAGGCAGTCAACGAGAGTCACAGGCAGTCAGCGAGAGTCACAGGCAGTCAGCGAGAGTCACAGGCAGTCAGAGAGAGTCACAGGCAGTCAGCGAGAGTCACAGGCAGTCAGCGAGAGTCACAGGCAGTCAGCGAGAGTCACAGGCCGTCAGCGAGAGTCACAGGCAGTCAGCGAGAGTCACAGGCAGTCAGCGAGAGTCACAGGCAGTCAGAGAGATTCACGGTCAGTCAGCGAGCGTCAAAGGCTGTCAGAGAGAGTCACAGGAAGTCAGAGAGAGTCAAAGGTCAGATCACAGGCAGTCAGCGAGAGTCACAAGCACTCAGCGAGAGTCACAGGCAGTCAGCGAGAGTCACTGGAATTCAGCGAGAGTCACAGGCAGTCAGCGAGAATCACAGGCGGTGAGTGTCACAGGCAGTTAGCGAGAGTCACAGGCCGTCAGCGAGAGTCACAGGCATTCAGCGACAGTCACAGGCAGTAAGAGAGAGCCACAGGCAGTCAGAGAGATTCACAGGCAGTCAGCGAGAATCACAGGCAGTCAGCGAGAGTCACAGGCAGTCAGAGAGATTCACAGGCAGTCAGAGAGATTCACGGGCAGTCAGCGAGCGTCAAAGGCTGTCAGAGAGAGTCACAGGAAGTCAGAGAGTCAAAGGTTCAGATCACAGGCAGTCAGCGAGAGTCACAAGCACTCAGCGAGAGTCACAGGCAGTCAGCGAGAGTCACAGGCAGTCAGCGAGAGTCACAGGCTGTCAGCGAGAGTCACAGGCAGTAAGCGAGAGTCACAGGCAGTCAGCGAGAGTCACAGGCAGTCAGCGAGAGTCACAGGCAGTCAGCGAGAGTCACAGGCAGTCAGAGAGAGTCACAGGCAGTCAGAGAGAGTCACAGGCAGTCAGCGAGATCACAGGCAGTCAGCGAGAGTCACAGGCAGTCAGAGAGAGTCACAGGCAGTCAGAGAGAGTCACAGGCAGTCAGCGAGAGTCACAGGCAGTCAGAGAGAGTCACAGGAGTCAGAGAGTCAAAGGCAGTCAGAGAATCACAGGCAGTCAGCGAGAGTCACAGGCAGTCAGCGAGAGTCACAGGCAGTCAGCGAGAGTCACAGGCAGTCAGCGAGAGTCACAGGCAGTCAGCGAGAGTCACAGTCAGTGAGTGTCACAGGCAGTCAGCGAGAGTCACAGGCAGTCAGCGAGAGTCACAGGCAGTCAGCGAGAGTCACAGGCAGTCAGAGAGAGTCACAGGCAGTCAGAGAGAGTCACAGGCAGTCAGCGAGAGTCACAGGCAGTCAGCGAGAGTCACAGGCAGTCAGAGAGAGTCACAGGCAGTCAGAGAGAGTCACAGGCAGTCAGCGAGAGTCACAGGCAGTCAGAGAGAGTCACAGGCAGTCAGAGAGTCAAAGGCTCAGATCACAGGCAGTCAGCGAGAGTCACAGGCAGTCAGCGAGAGTCACAGGCACTCAGCGAGAGTCACAGGCAGTCAGCGAGAGTCACAGGCAGTCAGCGAGAGTCACAGGCAGTCAGCGAGAGTCACAGGCAGTCAGCGAGAGTCACAGGCAGTCAGCGAGAATCACAGGAATTCAGCGAGAGTCACAGGCCGTCAGAGAGAGGCACAGGTGTCAGAGAGAGTCACATGCAATCAGCGAGAATCCCAGGTAGTCAGCAAGAGTAACAGGCTGTCAACGAGTCACAGGCAGTCAGAGAGAGTCACAGGCAGGCAGTCAGCGAGAGTCACAGGCAGTCAGCGAGAGTCACAGGCAGTCAGAGAGAGTCACAGGCAGTCAGAGAGAGTCACAGGCAGTCAGCGAGAGTCACAGGCAGTCAGAGAGAGTCACAGGCAGTCAGCGAGAGTCACAGGCAGTCAGAGAGAGTCACAGGCAGTCAGAGAGATTCACAGGCAGTCAGCGAGAGTCACAGGCAGTCAGGAGAGTCACAGGCAGTCAGCGAGAGTCACAGGCAGTCAGAGAGAGTCACAGGCAGTCAGCGAGAGTCACAGGCAGTCAGAGAGAGTCACAGGCAGTCAGAGAGAGTCACAGGCAGTCAGAGAGAGTCACAGGCAGTCAGAGAGAGTCAAAGTCAGGAGAGTCACAGGCAGTCAGCGAGAGTCACAGGCAGTCAGCGAGAGTCACAGGCAGTCAGAGAGAGTCACAGGCAGTCAGCGAGAGTCACAGGCAGTCAGCGAGAGTCACAGGCAGTCAGCGAGAGTCACAGGCAGTCAGAGAGATCACAGGCAGTCAGCGAGAGTCACAGGCAGTCAGAAAGTCACAGGCAGTCAGAGAGAGTCACAGGCAGTCAGAGAGAGTCACAGGCAGTCAGAGAGAGTCACAGGCAGTCAGAGAGAGTCACAGGCAGTCAGAGAGAGTCAAAGTCAGAGAGTCACAGGCAGTCAGCGAGAGTCACAGGCAGTCAGCGAGAGTCACAGGCAGTCAGCGAGAGTCACAGGCAGTCAGCGAGAGTCACAGGCAGTCAGCGAGAGCGAGAGTCACAGGCACGGCAGCGAGAGTCACAGGCAGTCAGCGAGAGTCACAGGCAGTCAGAGAGAGTCACAGGCAGTCAGCGAGAGTCACAGGCAGTCAGCAAGAGTCACAGGCAGTCAGAGAGAGTCACAGGCAGTCAGAGAGAGTCACAGGCAGTCAGAGAGTCACAGGCTGAGATCACAGGCAGTCAGCGAGAGTCACAGGCAGTCAGCGAGAGTCACAGGCAGTCAGCGAGAGTCACAGGCAGTCAGCGAGAAGCACAGGCAATCAGCGAGAATCCCAGGTAGTCAGCGAGAGTCACAGGCTGTCAATGAGTCACAGGCAGTCAGAGAGAGTCACAGGCAGTCAGAGTGAGGCACAGGCAGTCGGAGAGGTTCACAGGCAGTCAGCGAGAGTCACAGGCAGTCATGAGAGAGTCACAGGCAGTCAGAGTGAGGCACAGGCAGTCAGAGAGGTTCACAGGCAGTCAGCGAGAGTCACAGGCAGTCATGAGAGAGTCACAGGCGGTCAGCGAGAGTCACGGGCAGTCAGAGAGAGTCACGGGCAGTCAGCGAGAGTCACAGGCAGAGAGTCACAGGGAGTCAGCGAGAGTCACAGGCCGTCAGCGAGAGTCACAGGCAGTCAGAGAGAGTCACAGGCAGAGAGTCACAGGGAGTCAGCGAGAGTCACAGGCCGTCAGCGAGAGTCACAGGCAGTCAGAGAGAGTCACAGGCAGTCAGAGAGAGTCATAGGCCGTCAGCAAGAGTCACAGGCGGTCAAAGAGTCAAGTCTCTCAGCGAGACTCACAGGCAGTCAGAGAGAGTCACAGGCAGTCAGAGAGAGTCACAGGCAGTCAGAGAGATTCACAGGCAGTCAGCGAGAGTCACAGGCAGTCAGCGAGAGTCAAAGGCAGTAAGCGAGAGTCACAGGCAGTCAGAGAAAGTCACAGGCAGTCAGCGAGATTCACGGGGAGTCAGAGAGATTCACGGGCAGTCAGAGAGAGTCACAGGCAGTCAGAGAGAGTCACAGGCAGTCAGAGAGAGTCACAGGAAGTCAGAGAGAGTCAAAGTCTGAGATCACAGGCAGTCAGCGAGAGTCACAGGCAGTAAGCGAGTGACACAGGCAGTCAGAGTGAGGGACAGGCAGTCAGCGAGAGTCACAGGCAGTCAGCGAGAGTCACAGGAATTCAGCGAGAGTCAAGGGCAGTCAGAGAGATTCACGGGGAGTCAGAGAGAGTCACAGGCAGTCAGAAATTCACGGGCTGTCAGAGAGAGTCACAGGCAGTCAGAGAGAGTCACAGGCAGTCAGAGAGAGTCACAGGAAGTCAGAGAGAGTCAAAGTCTGAGATCACAGGCAGTCAGAGAGAGTCACAGGCAGTCAGCGAGAGTCACAGGCAGTCAGCGAGAGTCACAGGCAGTCAGCGAGAGTCACAGGCAGTCAGCGAGAGTCACAGGCAGTCAGAGAGAGTCACAGGCAGTCAGAGAGAGTCACAGGAAGTCAGAGATTGTCAAAGGCTGAGATCACAGGCAGTCAGCGAGTGTCACAGGCAGTCAGCGAGTGTCACAGGCAGTCAGGGGGAGTCACAGGCAGTCAGCGAGAAGCACAGGCAGTCAGCGAGAGTCACAGGCAGTCAGCGAGAGTCACAGGCTGTCAATGAGTCACAGGCAGTCAGAGAGAGTCACAGGCAGTCAGAGTGAGTCACAGGCAGTCAGAGAGGTTCACAGGCAGTCAGCGAGAGTCACAGGCAGTCATGAGAGAGTCACAGGCAGTCAGAGTGAGGCACAGGCAGTCAGAGAGGTTCACAGGCAGTCAGCGAGAGTCACAGGCAGTCATGAGAGAGTCACGGGCAGTCAGCGAGAGTCACGGGCAGTCAGAGAGAGTCACGGGCAGTCAGCGAGAGTCACGGGCAGTCAGCGAGAGTCACAGGCAGTCCGCGAGAGTCACAGGCAGTCAGAGAGAGTCACAGGCAGTCAGCGAGAATCCCAGGCAGTCAGAGAGAGTCACAGGCAGTCAGAGAGAGTCACAGGCAGTCAGAGAGAGTCACAGGCCGTCAGCGAGAGTCACAGGCCGTCAGCGAGAGTCACAGGCCGTCAGCGAGAGTCACAGGCCGTCAGCGAGAGTCACAGGCAGTCAGGGAGAGTCACAGGCCGTCAGCGAGAGTCACAGGCAGTCAGCGAGAGTCACAGGCAGTCACAGAGATTCACGGGCAGTCAGAGAGAGTCACAGGCTGTCAGAGAGAGTCACAGGAAGTCAGAGAGAGTCAAAGGCCGTCAGAGAGAGGCTCAGGCAGTCAGCGAACGTCACAGGCAGTCAGCGAGAGTCACAGGCAGTCAGAGAGAGTCACAGGCCGTCAGCGAGAGTCACAGGCAGTCAGCGAGAGTCACAGGCAGTCACAGAGATTCACGGGCAGTCAGAGAGAGTCACAGGCTGTCAGAGAGAGTCACAGGAAGTCAGAGAGAGTCAAAGGCCGTCAGAGAGAGGCTCAGGCAGTCAGCGAACGTCACAGGCAGTCAGCGAGAGTCACAGGCAGTCAGGGGGAGTCACAGGCAGTCAGCGACAAGCACAGGCAGAGAGTCACAGGCCGTCAGAGAGTCACAGGCAGTCAGAGTGAGGCACAGGCAGTCAGAGAGAGTCACAGGCAGTCATGAGAGAGTCACAGGCAGTCAGAGAGATTCACAGGCAGTCAGCGAGAGTCACAGGCAGTCAGCGAGAGTCAAAGGCAGTCAGCGAGAGTCACAGGCAGTCAGAGAAAGTCACAGGCAGTCAGCGAGATTCACGGGGAGTCAGAGAGATTCACGGGCAGTCAGAGAGAGTCACAGGCAGTCAGAGAGAGTCACAGGCAGTCAGAGAGAGTCACAGGAAGTCAGAGAGAGTCAAAGTCTGAGATCACAGGCAGTCAGCGAGAGTCACAGGCAGTAAGCGAGTGACACAGGCAGTCAGAGTGAGGGACAGGCAGTCAGCGAGAGTCACAGGCAGTCAGCGAGAGTCACAGGAATTCAGCGAGAGTCACGGGCAGTCAGAGAGATTCACGGGGAGTCAGAGAGAGTCACAGGCAGTCAGAAATTCACGGGCTGTCAGAGAGAGTCACAGGCAGTCAGAGAGAGTCACAGGCAGTCAGAGAGAGTCACAGGAAGTCAGAGAGAGTCAAAGTCTGAGATCACAGGCAGTCAGCAAGAGTCACAGGCAGTCAGCAATAGTCACAGGCGGTCAGCGAGTGTCACAGGCGGTCAGCGAGAGTCACAGGCAGTCAGCGAGAGTCACAGGCCGTCAGCGAGAGTCACAGGCCGTCAGCGAGAGTCACAGGCCGTCAGCGAGAGTCACAGGCAGTCAGAGAGAGTCACAGGCCGTCAGAGAGAGTCACAGGAAGTCAGAGAGAGTCAAAGTCTGAGATCACAGGCAGTCAGCGAGAGTCACAGGCAGTAAGCGAGTGACACAGGCAGTCAGAGTGAGGGACAGGCAGTCAGCGAGAGTCACAGGCAGTCAGCGAGTGTCACAGGCGGTCAGCGAGAGTCACAGGCAGTCAGCGAGAGTCACAGGCCGTCAGCGAGAGTCACAGGCCGTCAGCGAGAGTCACAGGCCGTCAGCGAGAGTCACAGGCAGTCAGAGAGAGTCACAGGCCGTCAGAGAGAGTCACAGGAAGTCAGAGAGAGTCAAAGTCTGAGATCACAGGCAGTCAGCGAGAGTCACAGGCAGTAAGCGAGTGACACAGGCAGTCAGAGTGAGGGACAGGCAGTCAGCGAGAGTCACAGGCAGTCAGCGAGAGTCACAGGAATTCAGCGAGAGTCACGGGCAGTCAGAGAGATTCACGGGGAGTCAGAGAGAGTCACAGGCAGTCAGAGAGAGTCACAGGAAGTCAGAGATTGTCAAAGGCTGAGATCACAGGCAGTCAGCGAGTGTCACAGGCAGTCAGCGAGAGTCACAGGCAGTCAGGGGGAGTCACAGGCAGTCAGCGAGAAGCACAGGCAATCAGCGAGAATCCCAGGTAGTCAGCGAGAGTCACAGGCTGTCAATGAGTCACAGGCAGTCAGAGAGAGTCACAGGCAGTCAGAGTGAGGCACAGGCAGTCAGAGAGGTTCACAGGCAGTCAGCGAGAGTCACAGGCAGTCATGAGAGAGTCACAGGCAGTCAGAGTGAGGCACAGGCAGTCAGAGAGAGTCACAGGAAGTCAGAGAGAGTCAAAGGCCGTCAGAGAGAGGCTCAGGCAGTCAGCGAACGTCACAGGCAGTCAGCGAGAGTCACAGGCAGTCAGAGAGAGTCACAGGCCGTCAGCGAGAGTCACAGGCAGTCAGCGAGAGTCACAGGCAGTCACAGAGATTCACGGGCAGTCAGAGAGAGTCACAGGCTGTCAGAGAGAGTCACAGGAAGTCAGAGAGAGTCAAAGGCCGTCAGAGAGAGGCTCAGGCAGTCAGCGAACGTCACAGGCAGTCAGCGAGAGTCACAGGCTGTCAGGGGGAGTCACAGGCAGTCAGCGAGAAGCACAGGCAGAGAGTCACAGGCCGTCAGAGAGTCACAGGCAGTCAGAGAGAGTCACAGGCAGTCAGAGTGAGGCACAGGCAGTCAGAGAGAGTCACAGGCAGTCATGAGAGAGTTACAGGCAGTCAGCGAGAGTCACAGGCAGTCATGAGAGAGTCACAGGCAGTCAGCGAGAGTCACAGGCAGTCAGCGAGAGTCACGGGCAGTCAGCGAGAGTCACGGGCTGTCAGCGAGAGTCACAGGCTGTCAGAGAGAGTCACAGGCAGTCAGGATGAGGCACAGGCAGTCAGAGAGGTTCACAGGCAGTCAGCGAGAGTCACAGGCAGTCATGAGAGAGTCACAGGCAGTCAGCGAGAGTCACGGGCAGTCAGACAGAGTCACGGGCAGTCAGCGAGAGTCACAGGCAGTCCGCGAGAGGCACAGGCAGTCAGAGAGAGTCACAGGCAGTCAGCGAGAGTCACAGGCAGTCAGAGTGAGGCACACGCAGTCAGAGAGGTTCACAGGCAGTCAGCGAGAGTCACAGGCAGTCATGAGAGAGTCACAGGCAGTCAGCGAGAGTCACGGGCAGTCAGACAGAGTCACGGGCAGTCAGCGAGAGTCACAGGCAGTCCGCGAGAGTCACAGGCAGTCAGCGAGAGTCACAGGCAGTCAGCGAGAGTCACAGGCAGTCAGAATGAGGCACAGGCAGTCAGAGAGGTTCACAGGCAGTCAGCGAGAGTCACGGGCAGTCAGACAGAGTCCCGGGCAGTCAGCGAGAGTCACAGGCAGTCCGCGAGAGGCACAGGCAGTCAGCGAGAGTCACAGGCAGTCAGCGAGAGTCACAGGCAGTGAGAGAGAGTCACAGGCAGTTAGCGAGAGTCACAGGCAGTCATGAGAGAGTTACAGGCAGTCAGCGAGAGTCACAGGCAGTCATGAGAGAGTCACAGGCAGTTAGCGAGAGTCACAGGCAGTCAGCGAGAGTCACGGGCAGTCAGCGATAGTCACAGGCAGTCAGCAAGAGTCACAGGCTGTCAGAGAGAGTCACAGGCTGTCGGAGAGAGTCACAGGCAGTCAGAGTGAGGCACAGGCAGTCAGAGAGGTTCACAGGCAGTCAGCGAGAGTCACAGGCAGTCATGAGAGAGTCACAGGCAGTCAGCGAGAGTCACGGGCAGTCAGAGAGAGTCACGGGCAGTCAGCGAGAGGCACAGGCAGTCCGCGAGAGGCACAGGCAGTCAGAGAGAGTCACAGGCAGTCAGCGAGAATCCCAGGTAGTCAGCGAGAGTCACAGGCTGTCAACGAGTCACAGGCAGTCAGCGAGAGTCACAGGCCGTCAGCGAGCGTCACAGGCCGTCAGCGAGAGTCACAGGCCGTCAGCGAGAGTCACAGGCCGTCAGCGAGAGTCACAGGCCGTCAGCGAGAGTCACAGGCCGTCAGCGAGAGTCACAGGCCGTCAGAGAGAGTCACAGGCCGTCAGCGAGAGTCACAGGCAGTCAGCGAGAGTCACGGGCAGTCACAGAGATTCACGGGCAGTCAGAGAGAGTCACAGGCTGTCAGAGAGAGTCACAGGAAGTCAGAGAGAGTCAAAGGCCGTCAGAGAGAGGCTCAGGCAGTCAGCGAGTGTCACAGGCAGTCAGCAAGTGTCACAGGCAGTCAGCGAGAGTCACAGGCAGTCAGCGAGAGTCACAGGCAGTCAGCGAGAGTCACAGGCAGTCAGCGAGACTCACGGGCAGTCAGCGAGAGTCACGGGCTGTCAGCGAGAGTCACAGGCTGTCAGTGAGAGTCACAGGCAGTCAGAGTGAGGCACAGGCAGTCAGAGAGGTTCACAGGCAGTCAGCGAGAGTCACAGGCAGTCATGAGAGAGTCACAGGCAGTCAGCGAGAGTCACGGGCAGTCAGACAGAGTCACGGGCAGTCAGCAAGAGTCACAGGCAGTCCGCGAGAGGCACAGGCAGTCAGAGAGAGTCACAGGCAGTCAGCGTAAGTCACAGGCAGTCAGAGTGAGGCACAGGCAGTCAGAGAGGTTCACAGGCAGTCAGCGAGAGTCACAGGCAGTCATGAGAGAGTCACAGGCAGTCAGCGAGAGTCACGGGCAGTCAGACAGTCACGGGCAGTCAGCGAGAGTCACAGGCAGTCCGCGAGAGGCACAGGCAGTCAGCGAGAGTGACAGGCAGTCAGCGAGAGTCACAGGCAGTCAGAGTGAGGCACAGGCAGTCAGAGAGAGTCACAGGCAGTCAGAGAGAGTCACAGGAAGTCAGAGATAGTCAAAGGCTGAGATCACAGGCAGTCAGCGAGTGTCACAGGCAGTCAGCGAGAGTCACAGGCAGTCAGAGAGAGTCACAGGAAGTCAGAGATAGTCAAAGGCTGAGATCACAGGCAGTCAGCGAGTGTCACAGGCAGTCAGCGAGAGTCACAGGCAGTCAGGGGGAGTCACAGGCAGTCAGCGAGAAGCACAGGCAATCAGCGAGAATCCCAGGTAGTCAGCGAGAGTCACAGGCTGTCAATGAGTCACAGGCAGTCAGAGTGAGGCACAGGCAGTCAGAGAGGTTCACAGGCAGTCAGCGAGAGTCACAGGCAGTCATGAAACATAGAAAAAACATAGAATCTAGGAGCAGGAGTAGGCCATTCGGCCCGTCGAGCCTGCTCCGCCATTCAATACGATCATGGCTGATCATCCAAATCCAGTACCCTGTCCCTGCTTTAATCCCCACAGTACACATATCCCACCCTACCCCCGTAACCCCATGTATTTAATTCCCCCTAACATATCCCATCCTATCCCCATAACCCCAAATATTTAATCCCCCCTAACACTAAGGGTCAATTTGTCATAGCCAAATCAACCTAACCCACACATTTTTGGACTGTGGGAGGAAACCGGAGCACCCGGAGGAAACCCACGCAGACACAGGGAGAATGTGCAAACTCCACACAGACAGTCACCCGAGGTCAGATTCGAACCCGGGTCTCTGGCGCTGTGAGGCACCAGTGCTAACCACTATGCCACCGTGTTGCCCGAGAGAGTCACAGGCAGTCAGAGTGAGGCACAGGCAGTCAGAGAGGTTCACAGGCAGTCAGCGAGAGTCACAGGCAGTCATGAGAGAGTCACAGGCAGTCAGCGAGAGTCACGGGCAGTCAGAGAGAGTCACGGGCAGTCAGCGAGAGTCACGGGCAGTCAGCGAGAGTCACAGGCAGTCAGCGAGAGTCACAGGCAGTCCGCGAGAGGCACAGGCAGTCAGAGAGAGTCACAGGCAGTCAGCGAGAGTCACAGGCAGTCAGAGTGAGGCACACGCAGTCAGAGAGGTTCACAGGCAGTCAGCGAGAGTCACAGGCAGTCATGAGAGAGTCACAGGCAGTCAGCGAGTGTCACGGGCAGTCAGACAGAGTCACGGGCAGTCAGCGAGAGTCACAGGCAGTCCGCGAGAGTCACAGGCAGTCAGCGAGAGTCACAGGCAGTCAGCGAGAGTCACAGGCAGTCAGAATGAGGCACAGGCAGTCAGAGAGGTTCACAGGCAGTCAGCGAGAGTCACGGGCAGTCAGACAGAGTCCCGGGCAGTCAGCGAGAGTCACAGGCAGTCCGCGAGAGGCACAGGCAGTCAGCGAGAGTCACAGGCAGTCAGCGAGAGTCACAGGCAGTGAGAGAGAGTCACAGGCAGTTAGCGAGAGTCACAGGCAGTCATGAGAGAGTTACAGGCAGTCAGCGAGAGTCACAGGCAGTCATGAGAGAGTCACAGGCAGTTAGCGAGAGTCACAGGCAGTCAGCGAGAGTCACGGGCAGTCAGCGATAGTCACAGGCAGTCAGCAAGAGTCACAGGCTGTCAGAGAGAGTCACAGGCTGTCGGAGAGAGTCACAGGCAGTCAGAGTGAGGCACAGGCAGTCAGAGAGGTTCACAGGCAGTCAGCGAGAGTCACAGGCAGTCATGAGAGAGTCACAGGCAGTCAGCGAGAGTCACAGGCAGTCAGAGAGAGTCACAGGCAGTCAGCGAGAATCCCAGGCAGTCAGAGAGAGTCACAGGCACTCAGAGAGAGTCACAGGCAGTCAGAGAGAGTCACAGGCCGTCAGCGAGAGTCACAGGCCGTCAGCGAGAGTCACAGGCCGTCAGCGAGAGTCACAGGCCGTCAGCGAGAGTCACAGGCAGTCAGAGAGAGTCACAGGCCGTCAGCGAGAGTCACAGGCAGTCAGCGAGAGTCACAGGCAGTCACAGAGATTCACGGGCAGTCAGAGAGAGTCACAGGCTGTCAGAGAGAGTCACAGGCCGTCAGAGAGAGGCTCAGGCAGTCAGCGAACGTCACAGGCAGTCAGCGAGAGTCACAGGCAGTCAGAGAGAGTCACAGGCCGTCAGCGAGAGTCACAGGCAGTCAGCGAGAGTCACAGGCAGTCACAGAGATTCACGGGCAGTCAGAGAGAGTCACAGGCTGTCAGAGAGAGTCACAGGAAGTCAGAGAGAGTCAAAGGCCGTCAGAGAGAGGCTCAGGCAGTCAGCGAACGTCACAGGCAGTCAGCGAGAGTCACAGGCAGTCAGGGGGAGTCACAGGCAGTCAGCGACAAGCACAGGCAGAGAGTCACAGGCCGTGAGAGAGTCACAGGCAGTCAGAGTGAGGCACAGGCAGTCAGAGAGAGTCACAGGCAGTCATGAGAGAGTTACAGGCAGTCAGAGAGAGTCACAGGCAGTCAGAGAGATTCACAGGCAGTCAGCGAGAGTCACAGGCAGTCAGCGAGAGTCAAAGGCAGTCAGCGAGAGTCACAGGCAGTCAGAGAAAGTCACAGGCAGTCAGCGAGATTCACGGGGAGTCAGAGAGATTCACGGGCAGTCAGAGAGAGTCACAGGCAGTCAGAGAGAGTCACAGGCAGTCAGAGAGAGTCACAGGAAGTCAGAGAGAGTCAAAGTCTGAGATCACAGGCAGTCAGCGAGAGTCACAGGCAGTAAGCGAGTGACACAGGCAGTCAGAGTGAGGGACAGGCAGTCAGCGAGAGTCACAGGCAGTCAGCGAGAGTCACAGGAATTCAGCGAGAGTCACGGGCAGTCAGAGAGATTCACGGGGAGTCAGAGAGAGTCACAGGCAGTCAGAAATTCACGGGCTGTCAGAGAGAGTCACAGGCAGTCAGAGAGAGTCACAGGCAGTCAGAGAGAGTCACAGGAAGTCAGAGAGAGTCAAAGTCTGAGATCACAGGCAGTCAGCAAGAGTCACAGGCGGTCAGCGAGTGTCACAGGCGGTCAGCGAGAGTCACAGGCAGTCAGCGAGAGTCACAGGCCGTCAGCGAGAGTCACAGGCCGTCAGCGAGAGTCACAGGCCGTCAGCGAGAGTCACAGGCAGTCAGAGAGAGTCACAGGCCGTCAGCGAGAGTCACAGGCAGTCAGCAAGAGTCACAGGCAGTCAGAGAGAGTCACAGGCTGTCAGAGAGAGTCACAGGAAGTCAGAGATAGTCAAAGGCTGAGATCACAGGCAGTCAGCGAGTGTCACAGGCAGTCAGCGAGAGTCACAGGCAGTCAGGGGGAGTCACAGGCAGTCAGCGAGAAGCACAGGCAATCAGCGAGAATCCCAGGTAGTCAGCGAGAGTCACAGGCTGTCAATGAGTCACAGGCAGTCAGAGAGAGTCACAGGCAGTCAGCGAGAGTCACAGGCAGTCATGAGAGAGTCACAGGCAGTTAGCGAGAGTCACAGGCAGTCAGCGAGCGTCACGGGCAGTCAGCGATAGTCACAGGCAGTCAGCGAGAGTCACAGGCTGTCAGAGAGAGTCACAGGCTGTCGGAGAGAGTCACAGGCAGTCAGAGTGAGGCACAGGCAGTCAGAGAGGTTCACAGGCAGTCAGCGAGAGTCACAGGCAGTCATGAGAGAGTCACAGGCAGTCAGCGAGAGTCACAGGCAGTCAGCGAGATTCACGGGGAGTCAGAGAGATTCACGGGCAGTCAGAGAGAGTCACAGGCAGTCAGAGAGAGTCACAGGCAGTCAGAGAGAGTCACAGGAAGTCAGAGAGAGTCAAAGTCTGAGATCACAGGCAGTCAGCGAGAGTCACAGGCAGTAAGCGAGTGACACAGGCAGTCAGAGTGAGGGACAGGCAGTCAGCGAGAGTCACAGGCAGTCAGCGAGAGTCACAGGAATTCAGCGAGAGTCACGGGCAGTCAGAGAGATTCACGGGGAGTCAGAGAGAGTCACAGGCAGTCAGAAATTCACGGGCTGTCAGAGAGAGTCACAGGCAGTCAGAGAGAGTCACAGGCAGTCAGAGAGAGTCACAGGAAGTCAGAGATAGTCAAAGGCTGAGATCACAGGCAGTCAGCGAGTGTCACAGGCAGTCAGCGAGAGTCACAGGCAGTCAGGGGGAGTCACAGGCAGTCAGCGAGAAGCACAGGCAATCAGCGAGAATCCCAGGTAGTCAGCGAGAGTCACAGGCTGTCAATGAGTCACAGGCAGTCAGAGAGAGTCACAGGCAGTCAGAGTGAGGCACAGGCAGTCAGAGAGGTTCACAGGCAGTCAGCGAGAGTCACAGGCAGTCATGAGAGAGTCACAGGCAGTCAGAGTGAGGCACAGGCAGTCAGAGAGGTTCACAGGCAGTCAGCGAGAGTCACAGGCAGTCATGAGAGAGTCACAGGCAGTCAGCGAGAGTCACGGGCAGTCAGAGAGAGTCACGGGCAGTCAGCGAGAGTCACGGGCAGTCAGCGAGAGTCACAGGCAGTCCGCGAGAGGCACAGGCAGTCAGAGAGAGTCACAGGCAGTCAGCGAGAATCCCAGGCAGTCAGAGAGAGTCACAGGCAGTCAGAGAGAGTCACAGGCAGTCAGAGAGAGTCACAGGCCGTCAGTGAGAGTCACAGGCCGTCAGCGAGAGTAACAGGCCGTCAGCGAGAGTCACAGGCCGTCAGCGAGAGTCACAGGCAGTCAGAGAGAGTCACAGGCCGTCAGCGAGAGTCACAGGCAGTCAGCGAGAGTCACAGGCAGTCACAGAGATTCACGGGCAGTCAGAGAGAGTCACAGGCTGTCAGAGAGAGTCACAGGAAGTCAGAGAGAGTCAAAGGCCGTCAGAGAGAGGCTCAGGCAGTCAGCGAACGTCACAGGCAGTCAGCGAGAGTCACAGGCAGTCAGCGAGAGTCACAGGCCGTCAGCGAGAGTCACAGGCAGTCAGCGAGAGTCACAGGCAGTCACAGAGATTCACGGGCAGTCAGAGAGAGTCACAGGCTGTCAGAGAGAGTCACAGGAAGTCAGAGAGAGTCAAAGGCCGTCAGAGAGAGGCTCAGGCAGTCAGCGAACGTCACAGGCAGTCAGCGAGAGTCACAGGCAGTCAGGGGGAGTCACAGGCAGTCAGCGAGAAGCACAGGCAGAGAGTCACAGGCCGTCAGAGAGTCACAGGCAGTCAGAGAGAGTCACAGGCAGTCAGAGTGAGGCACAGGCAGTCAGAGAGAGTCACAGGCAGTCATGAGAGAGTTACAGGCAGTCAGCGAGAGTCACAGGCAGTCATGAGAGAGTCACAGGCAGTCAGCGAGAGTCACAGGCAGTCAGCGAGAGTCACGGGCAGTCAGCGAGAGTCACGGGCTGTCAGCGAGAGTCACAGGCTGTCAGAGAGAGTCACAGGCAGTCAGAGTGAGGCACAGGCAGTCAGAGAGGTTCACAGGCAGTCATGAGAGAGTCACAGGCAGTCAGCGAGAGTCACGGGCAGTCAGACAGAGTCACGGGCAGTCAGCGAGAGTCACAGGCAGTCCGCGAGAGGCACAGGCAGTCAGAGAGAGTCACAGGCAGTCAGCGAGAGTCACAGGCAGTCAGAGTGAGGCACACGCAGTCAGAGAGGTTCACAGGCAGTCAGCGAGAGTCACAGGCAGTCATGAGAGAGTCACAGGCAGTCAGCGAGAGTCACGGGCAGTCAGACAGAGTCACGGGCAGTCCGCGAGAGTCACAGGCAGTCCGCGAGAGTCACAGGCAGTCAGCGAGAGTCACAGGCAGTCAGCGAGAGTCACAGGCAGTCAGAATGAGGCACAGGCAGTCAGAGAGGTTCACAGGCAGTCAGCGAGAGTCACGGGCAGTCAGACAGAGTCCCGGGCAGTCAGCGAGAGTCACAGGCAGTCCGCGAGAGGCACAGGCAGTCAGCGAGAGTCACAGGCAGTCAGCGAGAGTCACAGGCAGTGAGAGAGAGTCACAGGCAGTTAGCGAGAGTCACAGGCAGTCATGAGAGAGTTACAGGCAGTCAGCGAGAGTCACAGGCAGTCATGAGAGAGTCACAGGCAGTTAGCGAGAGTCACAGGCAGTCAGCGAGAGTCACGGGCAGTCAGCGATAGTCACAGGCAGTCAGCAAGAGTCACAGGCTGTCAGAGAGAGTCACAGGCTGTCGGAGAGAGTCACAGGCAGTCAGAGTGAGGCACAGGCAGTCAGAGAGGTTCACAGGCAGTCAGCGAGAGTCACAGGCAGTCATGAGAGAGTCACAGGCAGTCAGCGAGAGTCACGGGCAGTCAGAGAGAGTCACGGGCAGTCAGCGAGAGGCACAGGCAGTCCGCGAGAGGCACAGGCAGTCAGAGAGAGTCACAGGCAGTCAGCGAGAATCCCAGGTAGTCAGCGAGAGTCACAGGCTGTCAACGAGTCACAGGCAGTCAGCGAGAGTCACAGGCCGTCAGCGAGCGTCACAGGCCGTCAGCGAGAGTCACAGGCCGTCAGCGAGAGTCACAGGCCGTCAGCGAGAGTCACAGGCCGTCAGCGAGAGTCACAGGCCGTCAGCGAGAGTCACAGGCCGTCAGAGAGAGTCACAGGCCGTCAGCGAGAGTCACAGGCAGTCAGCGAGAGTCACGGGCAGTCACAGAGATTCACGGGCAGTCAGAGAGAGTCACAGGCTGTCAGAGAGAGTCACAGGAAGTCAGAGAGAGTCAAAGGCCGTCAGAGAGAGGCTCAGGCAGTCAGCGAGTGTCACAGGCAGTCAGCGAGTGTCACAGGCAGTCAGCGAGAGTCACAGGCAGTCAGCGAGAGTCACAGGCAGTCAGCGAGACTCACGGGCAGTCAGCGAGAGTCACGGGCTGTCAGCGAGAGTCACAGGCTGTCAGTGAGAGTCACAGGCAGTCAGAGTGAGGCACAGGCAGTCAGAGAGGTTCACAGGCAGTCAGCGAGAGTCACAGGCAGTCATGAGAGAGTCACAGGCAGTCAGCGAGAGTCACGGGCAGTCAGACAGAGTCACGGGCAGTCAGCAAGAGTCACAGGCAGTCCGCGAGAGGCACAGGCAGTCAGAGAGAGTCACAGGCAGTCAGCGAGAGTCACAGGCAGTCAGAGTGAGGCACAGGCAGTCAGAGAGGTTCACAGGCAGTCAGCGAGAGTCACAGGCAGTCATGAGAGAGTCACAGGCAGTCAGCGAGAGTCACGGGCAGTCAGACAGTCACGGGCAGTCAGCGAGAGTCACAGGCAGTCCGCGAGAGGCACAGGCAGTCAGCGAGAGTCACAGGCAGTCAGCGAGAGTCACAGGCAGTCAGAGTGAGGCACAGGCAGTCAGAGAGGTTCACAGGCAGTCAGCGAGAGTCACAGGCAGTCATGAGAGAGTCACAGGCAGTCAGCGAGAGTCACGGGCAGTCAGACAGAGTCACGGGCAGTCAGCGAGAGTCACAGGCAGTCCGCGAGAGGCACAGGCAGTCAGAGAGAGTCACAGGCAGTCAGCGAGAGTCGCAGGCAGTCCGTGAGAGGCACAGGCAGTCCGCGAGAGGCACAGGCAGTCAGAGAGAGCCACAGGCAGTTAGCGAGAATCACAGGCAGTCAGCGAGAATCACAGGCAGTCAGCGAGAGTCACAGGCAGTCAGAGAGTCTCACGGGCAGTCAGCGAGAGTCACAGGCAGTCAGCGAGAGTCATAGGCAGTCAGTGAGAGTCACAGGCAGTCAGCGAGAATCACAGGCAGTCAGCGAGAGTCAGAGGCAGTCAGAGAGACTCACAGGCAGTCAGCGAGAGTCACAGGCAGTCAGCGAGAGTCACAGGCAGTCAGAGAGAGTCACAGGCATTCAGCGAGAGTCACAGGCTGTCAGAGAGAGTCAAAGGCTGTCAGAGAGAGTCACAGAAAGTCAGAGAGAGTCAAAGGCTGTGATCACAGGCAGTCAGCGAGAGTCACAGGCAGTCAGCGAGAATCACAGGCAGTCAGCGAGAGTCACAGGCCGCCAGCGAGAGTCACAGGCAGTCAGAGAGAGTCACAGGCAGTCAGCGAGAGTCACAGGAATTCAGCGAGAGTCGCAGGGAGTCAGAGAGATTCACGGGCAGCCAGAGAGAGTCACAGGCAGTCAGAGAGAGTCACAGGCAGTCAGAGAGATTCACAGGCAGTCAGAGAGAGTCACAGGCAGTCAGAGAGAGGCACAGGCAGTCAGTTAGCGTCACAGGCAGTCAGCGAGAGTCACAGGCAGTCAGCGATCGTCACAGGCAGTCAGCGAGCGTCACAGGAATTCAGCGAGAGTCACAGGCAGTCAGCGAGAGTCACAGGCAGTCAGCGAGAGTCACAGGCAGTCAGCGAGAGTCACAGGCAGTCACAGAGTCACAGGCAGTCAGCGAGAGTCACAGGAATTCAGCGAGAGTCACAGGCAGTCAGAGAGATTCACGGGCAGTCAGAGAGAGTCACAGGCAGTCAGAGAGATTCACGGGCAGTCAAAGAGAGTCACAGGCAGTCAGCGAGAGTCACAGGCTCTCAGCGAGATTCGCAGGCAGTCAGAGGCAGGAACAGGCAGTCCATGAGAGGCAGAGGCAGTCAGTGAGTCACAGGCAGTCAGTGAGAGTCACAGGCTGTCAACAAGAATCACAGGCAGTCAGCGAGTCACAGGCAGTCAGTGAGAGTCACAGGCTGTCAACAAGAATCACAGGCAGTCAGCGAGAGTCACAGGTAGTCAGCGAGAGTCACAGGCCGTCAGCGAGAGTCACAGGCCGTCAGCGAGAGTCACAGGCAGTCAGAGAGATTCACGGTCAGTCAGCGAGCGTCAAAGGCTGTCAGAGAGAGTCACAGGAAGTCAGAGAGAGTCAAAGGCTCAGATCACAGGCAGTCAGCGAGAGTCACAAGCACTCAGCGAGAGTCACAGGCAGTCAGCGAGAGTCACAGGAATTCAGCGAGAGTCACAGGCAGTCTGCGAGAATCACAGGCGGTGAGAGTCACAGGCCGTCAGCGAGAGTCACAGGCCGTCAGCGAGAGTCACAGGCATTCAGCGAGAGTCACAGGCCATCAGCGAGAGTCACAGGCAGTAAGAGAGAGTCACAGGCAGTCAGAGAGATTCACAGGCAGTCAGCGAGAATCACAGGCAGTCAGCGAGAGTCACAGGCAGTCAGAGAGATTCACAGGCAGTCACAGAGAGTCACAGGCAGTCAGAGAGATTCACGGGCAGTCAGCGAGCGTCAAAGGCTGTCCGAGAGAGTCACAGGAAGTCAGAGAGTCAAAGGCTCAGATCACAGGCAGTAAGCGAGAGTCACAAGCACTCAGCGAGAGTCACAGGCACTCAGCGAGAGTCACAGGCTGTCAGCGAGAGTCACAGGCAGTCAGCGAGAATCACAGGAATTCAGCGAGAGTCACAGGCAGTCAGAGAGAGACACAGGCAGTCACAGAGTCACAGGCAGTCACAGAGTCACAGGCAGTCAGCGAGAGTCACAGGAATTCAGCGAGAGTCACAGGCAGTCAGCGAGAGTCACAGGCAGTCAGAGAGATTCACGGGCAGTCAGAGAGAGTTACAGGCAGTCAGAGAGATTCACGGGCAGTCAAAGAGAGTCACAGGCAGTCAGCGAGAGTCACAGGCTCTCAGCGAGATTCACAGGCAGTCAGAGGCAGGAACAGGCAGTCCATGAGAGGCAGAGGCAGTCAGTGAGTCACAGGCAGTCAGTGAGAGTCACAGGCTGTCAACAAGAATCACAGGCAGTCAGCGAGTCACAGGCAGTCAGTGAGAGTCACAGGTAGTCAGCGAGAGTCACAGGCCGTCAGCGAGAGTCACAGGCCGTCAGCGAGAGTCACAGGCCGTCAGCGAGAGTCACAGGCCGTCAGCGAGAGTCACAGGCCGTCAGCGAGAGTCACAGGCCGTCAGCGAGAGTCACAGGCCGTCAGCGAGAGTCACAGGCCGTCAGCGAGAGTCACAGGCCGTCAGCGAGAGTCACAGGCAGTCAGAGAGATTCACGGTCAGTCAGCGAGCGTCAAAGGCTGTCAGAGAGAGTCACAGGAAGTCAGAGAGAGTCAAAGGCTCAGATCACAGGCAGTCAGCGAGAGTCACAAGCACTCAGCGAGAGTCACAGGCAGTCAGCGAGAGTCACAGGCAGTCAGCGAGAGTCACAGGCAGTCAGCGAGAGTCAGCGAGAGTCACAGGCAGTCAGCGAGAGTCACAGGCAGTCAGGGAGAGTCACAGGCAGTCAGCGAGTGTCACAGGAATTCAGCGAGCGTCACGGGGAGTCAGAGAGATTCACGGGCAGTCAGAGAGAGTCACAGGCAGTCAGAGAGAGTCACAGGCAGTCAGCGAGAGTCACAGGCAGTAAGCGAGTGACACAGGCAGTCAGAGTGAGGGACAGGCAGTCAGCGAGAGTCACAGGCAGTCAGCGAGAGTCACAGGCAGTCATGAGAGAGTCACAGGCAGTCATGAGAGAGTTACAGTCAGTCAGCGAGAGTCACAGGCAGTCATGAGAGAGTCACAGGCAGTTAGCGAGAGTCACAGGCAGTCATGAGAGAGTTACAGGCAGTCAGCGAGAGTCACAGGCAGTCATGAGAGAGTCACAGGCAGTTAGCGAGAGTCACAGGCAGTCAGCGAGAGTCACGGGCAGTCAGCGATAGTCACAGGCAGTCAGCGAGAGTCACAGGCTGTCAGAGAGAGTCACAGGCTGTCAGAGAGAGTCACAGGCAGTCAGAGTGAGGCACAGGCAGTCAGAGAGGTTCACAGGCAGTCAGCGAGAGTCACAGGCAGTCATGAGAGAGTCACAGGCAGTCAGCGAGAGTCACGGGCAGTCAGCGACAGTCACGGGCAGTCCGCGAGAGGCACAGGCAGTCAGAGAGAGTCACAGGCAGTCAGCGAGAATCCCAGGTAGTCAGCGAGAGTCACAGGCAGTCAGCGAGAGTCACAGGCTGTCAGCGAGAGTCACAGGCAGTCAGAGTGAGGCACAGGCAGTCAGCGAGAGTCACGGGCAGTCAGCGACAGTCACGGGCAGTCCGCGAGAGGCACAGGCAGTCAGAGAGAGTCACAGGCAGTCAGCGAGAATCCCAGGTAGTCAGCGAGAGTCACAGGCAGTCAGAGTGAGGCACAGGCAGTCAGCGAGAGTCACAGGCAGTCAGAGTGAGGCACAGGCAGTCAGCGAGAAGCACAGGCAGTCAGGGGGAGTCACAGGCAGTCAGCGAGAGTCACAGGCAGTCAGAGTGAGGCACAGGCAGTCAGCGAGAAGCACAGGCAGTCAGGGGGAGTCACAGGCAGTCAGCGAGAGTCACAGGCAGTCAGAGTGAGGTACAGGCAGTCAGCGAGAAGCACAGGCAGTCAGGGGGAGTCACAGGCAGTCAGCGAGAGTCACAGGCTGTCAGCGAGAGTCACAGGCAGTCAGAGTGAGGCACAGGCAGTCAGCGAGAGTCACAGGCAGTCAGAGTGAGGCACAGGCAGTCAGCGAGAAGCACAGGCAGTCAGGGGGAGTCACAGGCAGTCAGCGAGAGTCACAGGCAGTCAGAGTGAGGCACAGGCAGTCAGCGAGAAGCACAGGCAGTCAGGGGGAGTCACAGGCAGTCAGCGAGAGTCACAGGCAGTCAGAGTGAGGTACAGGCAGTCAGCGAGAAGCACAGGCAGTCAGGGGGAGTCACAGGCAGTCAGCGAGAAGCACAGGCAGAGAGTCACAGGCCGTCAGAGAGTCACAGGCCGTCAGAGAGAGGCTCAGGCAGTCAGCCAGTCATAGGCAGTCAGAGAGAGGCACAGGAGTCAGAGAGAGTCACAGGCAATCAGCGAGAATCCCAGGTAGTCAGCGAGAGTCACAGGCTGTCAATGAGTCACAGGCAGAGAGTCACAGGCAGAGAGTCACAGGCCGTCAGCGAGTGGCACAGGCAGTCAGAGAGAGTCAAATGCAGTCAGCGAGAGTCACAGGCAGTCAGAGAGAGTCACGGGCAGTCAGAGAGAGTCACAGGCTGTCCGTGAGAGGCACAGGCCGTCCGCGAGAGGCACAGGCAGTCAGAGAGAGCCACATGCAGTTAGCGAGAATCACAGGCAGTCATCGAGAATCACAGGCAGTCAGCGAGAGTCACAGGCAGTCAGAGAGAGTCACAGGCAGTCAGAGAGAGTCACAGGCAGTCAGCGAGAGTCACAGGCAGTCCGTGAGAGGCACAGGCCGTCCGCGAGAGGCACAGGCAGTCAGAGAGAGCCACATGCAGTTAGCGAGAATCACAGGCAGTCAGCGCGAATCACAGGCAGTCAGCGAGAGTCACAGGCAGTCAGAGAGAGTCACAGGCAGTCAGAGAGAGTCACAGGCAGTCAGCGAGAGTCACAGGCAGTCAGCGAGAGTCACAGGCAGTCAGTGAGAGTCACAGGCATTCAGCGAGAATCACAGGCAGTCAGCGAGAGTCAGAGGCAGTCAGAGAGAGTCACAGGCAGTCAGCGAGAGTCACAGGCAGTCAGCGAGAGTCACAGGCAGTCAGAGAGAGTCACAGGCATTCAGCGAGAGTCACAGGCTGTCAGAGAGAGTCAAAGGCTGTCAGAGAGAGTCACAGGAAGTCAGAGAGAGTCAAAGGCTGTGATCACAGGCAGTCAGCGAGAGTCACAGGCAGTCAGCGAGAGTCACAGGCAGTCAGAGAGTGGCACAGGCAGTCAGAGTGAGGCACAGGCAGTCAGACAGGTTCACGGGCAGTCAGAGAGTTACAGGCAGTCAGCGAGAAGCACAGGCAGGGAGCGAGAGTCACAGGCAGTCAGCGAGAGTCACAGGCAGTCAGCGAGTGGCATAGGCAGTCAGAGTGAGGCACAGGCAGTCAGACAGGTTCACGGGCAGTCAGAGAGTCACAGGCTGTCAGAGAGAGTCACAGGCAGTCAGAGAGAGTCACAGGCAGTCAGAGAGTCACAGGCAGTCAGCAAGAGTCACAGGCTGTCAGCGAGAGTCACAGGCAGTTAGAGAGAGTCACAGGCAGAGAGTCACAGGCCGTCAGCGAGAGTCACAGGCCGCCAGCGAGAGTCACAGGCATTCAGCGAGAGTCACAGGAATTCAGTGAGAGTCGCAGGCAGTCAGAGCGAGTCACAGGCAGTCAGCGCGAGTCACAGGCAGTCAGCGCGAGTCACAGGCAGTCAGCGCGAGTCACAGGCATTCAGCAAGACCAGAGGCAGTCAGCAAGAGTCACAGGCAGTCAGAGAGGGATCACAGGCAGTCAGAGAGAGTCACTGGCAGTCAGAGAGTCAAAGGCTGTCAGAGAGAGTCACAGGCAGTCAGAGAGTGTCACAGGCAGTCAGCGCGAGTCACAGGCAGTCAGCGAGAGTCACAGGAAGCCAGAGAGAGTCACAGGCAGTCAGAGAGAGTCACAGGCAGTCAGAGAGAGTCACAGGCAGTCAGAGAGAGTCACAGGCAGTCAGAGAGTGTCACAGGCAGTCAGCGAGAGTCACAGACAGTCAGCGAGAGTCACAGGCAGTCAGCGAGCGTCACAGGCACTCAGCGAGAATCACAGGCAGTCAGCGAGTCACAGGCAGTCAGTGAGCGTCACAGTATGTCAACAAAAATCACAGGCAGTCAGAGAGAGTCACAGGCAGTCAGAAATGGTCACAGGCAGTCAGAGAGAGTCACAGGCTGTCAGTGAGAGTCACAGACTGTCAGTGAGAGTCACAGGCAGTCATGAGAGAGTTACAGGCAGTCAGCGAGAGTCACAGGCAGTCACCGAGAGTCACAGGCAGTCACCGAGAATCACAGGCAGTCAGAGAGAGTCAGAGGCAGTCAGAGAGTGTCACAGGCAGTCACCGAGAATCACAGGCAGTCAGAGAGAGTCAGAGGCAGTCAGTGAGAATCACAGGCAGTCAGAGAGAGTCAGAGGCAGTCAGAGAGAGTCACAGGCTGTCAGTGAGAGTCACAGGCTGTCAGTGAGAGTCACAGGCAGTCAGCAAGAGTCACAGGCTATCAGAGAGAGTCAAAGGCTGTCAGAGAGAGTCACAGGAAGTCAGAGAGAGTCAAAGGCTGTGATCACAGGCAGTCAGCGAGAGTCACCGGCAGTCAGCGAGAGTCACAGGCAGTCAGCAAGACCAGAGGCAGTCAGGAAGAGTCACAGGCAGTCAGCGAGAGTCACAGGCAGTCAGCGAGAGTCACAGGCGGTCAAAGAGTCACAGGCAGTCAGAGAGAGTCACAGGCAGTCATGAGAGAGTTACAGGCAGTCAGCGAGAGTCACAGGCAGTCAGCGAGAGTCACAGGCAGTCAGCAAGACCAGAGGCAGTCAGGAAGAGTCACAGGCAGTCAGCGAGAGTCACAGGCAGTCAGCGAGAGTCACAGGCGGTCAAAGAGTCACAGGCAGTCAGAGAGAGTCACAGGCAGTCAGAGAGAGTCACAGGCAGTCATGAGAGAGTTACAGGCAGTCAGCGAGAGTCACAGGCAGTCACCGAGAGTCACAGGCAGTCACCGAGAATCACAGGCAGTCAGCGAGAGTCACGGGCAGTCAGAGAGAGTCACGGGCAGTCAGAGAGAGTCACAGGCAGTCAGAGCGAGTCACAGGCAGTCAGCGAGAATCACAGGCAGTCAGAGAGAGTCAGAGGCAGTCAGTGAGAATCACAGGCAGTCAGAGAGAGTCAGAGGCAGTCAGAGAGAGTCAGAGTCAGTCAGAGAGAGTCACAGGCTGTCAGTGAGAGTCACAGGCTGTCAGTGAGAGTCACAGGCAGTCAGCAAGAGTCACAGGCTATGAGAGAGAGTCAAAGGCTGTCAGAGAGAGTCACAGGAAGTCAGAGAGAGTCAAAGGCTGTGATCACAGGCAGTCAGGGAGAGTCACCGGCAGTCAGCGAGAGTCACCGGCAGTCAGCGAGTGTCACCGGCAGTCAGCGAGAGTCACAGGCAGTCAGCGAGAGTCACAGGCAGTCAGCGAGAGTCACAGGCAGTCAGCGAGAGTCACAGGCAGTCAGCGAGAGTCACAGGCAGTCAGAGTGAGGCACAGGCAGTCAGACAGGTTCACGGGCAGTCAGTGAGAATCACAGTCGGTCAGCGAGAATCACAGGAATTCAGCGAGAGTCACAGGCAGAGAGTCACAAGCCGTCAGAGAGTCACAGGCTGTCAGAGAGAGTCACAGGCAGGCACAGAGAGTCACAGGCTGTCAGCAAGAGTTACAGGCAGTCAGAGAGAGTCACAGGCAGTCAGAGAGTCGCAGGTAGTCAGAGCGAGTCACAGGCAGTCAGCGCGAGTCACAGGCAGTCAGCGAGAGTCACAGGCAGTCAGCAAGACCAGAGGCAGTCAGGAAGAGTCACAGGCAGTCAGCGAGAGTCACTTGCAGTCAGCGAGAGTCACAGGCGGTCAGCGAGAGTCACAGGCGGTCAAAGAGTCACAGTCTGTCAGAGAGAGTCACAGTCTGTCAGAGAGAGTCACAGGCAGTCAGAGAGAATCACAGGCAGTCAGCGAGAGTCACGGGCAGTCAGAGAGAGTCACAGGCAGTCAGAGAGAGTCACAGGCAGTCAGAGCGAGTCACAGGCAGGGGGAGGGCGACCAGCCAGTTGTCATGGTGCACATAGGCATCAACGATATAGGTAAAAAACGGGATGAGGTCCTAAAAGCAGAATATAGGGAATTAGGAGGTAAATTAAAAAATAGGACCTCAAAGGTAGTAATCTCAGGATTGCTACCAGTGCCACGTGCTAGTCAGAGTAGAAATAGAAGGATATTTCAAATGAATACGTGGCTAGAGGAATGGTGCAAGGGGGAGGCATTCAAATTCCTTGGACATTGGAACCGGTTCTGGGGGAGGTGGGACCAGTACAAACGGGACGGTCTGCACCTGGGCAGGGCTGGGACCGATGTCCTAGGGGGAGTGTTTGCTAGTGCGGTTGGTGAGGGTTTAAACTAAAGTGGCAGGGGGTTGGGAACCTGAGCAGGGAGACAGAGGAAAGGGAAACAAGGATAAAAGCAAAAGACAGGAAGGAGAAAAACAAAAGTAGAAGGCAAAGAACTCAACGGTTTAAATCAAACATGGTCACAGTCAATAATAATTCATATAGGTCTGAGAGCGTTAAAAAAACAAGCCTGAAGGCTTTGGGGTAAAAATTCACTTGGTTGCGCCACCCGTTAGCGCCTTAAGAGGGCGCTAATGGGGCGCAAAGCCGCTAACGCCCGGGCGCAGCGATGTTTGCGCCGCTCGAGAACTTAACTTGAGATTGTGCGGCGGCGCTAAAACTTACCGCTGCGACCACCTGCGCGCGCAGATTGTGACGTCATTCCATGGTGCAACGCCCTTGGGGCGCCCCGTAGCGGAAATTGAGTGGCGCCCCTTGCCTTACCGCCTGGCGCTTCCAACGACCAGAAGACTGGAACGCTATCAATCGCTGTGGGGCTGGGGGGGGCGCTATTTAAAGGGGGCCTCTTCCTGTCTTTTATTGTTGGTGGCATTTTTGAACTACGCATTCTGAGAGAGAGAGGGAGAGACTTCTGGAGAGATTCAACGTTGTGTGAAGGAGTTTTGGGTACTGAGCAGCACTTTGCAGGTTCATTTTGATTTGCCATTCCTTGTATCGATTTAGCAGAGACCGTGGGAGCTGCACTCTGAGCTCTTTGCCTGGTGCTCCCCATTGTTCTTTCCAGCACATTTGATGTGCAAGTCTCTCCAGGCCGAGATTCAAGGCAGCAATGAACAGGATGTGGATGGAAAGCAAGATTAACCATCCCCTTTAAGAACTGGCCCGTGCCATTGTGTGTGTGTTCCATTGCTGACTGACATTACATGAGCTTCGCCAGCGCTCCGAGTTAGCGCCTCACTGCTCGGCCTTTGCGCTTTAAGAGAGGTGTGCAGCGCCTGCTTTAGCGCTCCACTCACCTCCCGGGGCGGTAAAAGTGAAGTTTCCCGTCAGTGCCGATAATTAGCGCCAGGCGCTAATATTTGCGTCCGGACGATATTTGCGCCCCAAATGGGGCGCGACCTAATTTCTACCCCTTTGTGTCTTAATGCAAGGAGCATTCGGAACAAGGTGGATGAATTAGCTGCGCAAATAGAGGAAAATGAATACATAGATACATAGAAGATAGGAGCAGGAGTAGGCCATCCGGCCCTTCGAGCCTGCTCCGCCATTTAATGAGATCATGGCTGATCCTCCAATTCAGTATCCCGTCCCCGCCTTCTCTCCGTAACCCTTAACCCCTTTTGCCTGTAGAAATATATCTAATTCCCTCTTAAATATATTTAATGAGCTGGCGTACACTGCCCTCTGTGGCAATGAGTTCCACAGGTTCACCACCCTCTGAGTGAAGAAATTCCCCCTCATTTCTGTCCTAAATGGTTTAGCCCTTATCCTTAAATTATGTCCTCTAGTTCTGTTCTCACCCGCCAAGGGAAACATTCCTTCTGCATCTAGTCTGTCTAGACCTGTCAGAATTTTATACACTTCTATGAGGTCCCCTCTCAATCTTCTAAACTCCAGTGTGTACATCCCTAAACTACATAGTCTCTCCTCATAGGTCAATCCCGCCATTCCTGGTATCAGCCTGGTGAATCGCCGCTGCACCCCCTCCATGGCAAGAACATCTTTCCTCAGATGAGGCGACCAAAACTGTACACAGTACTCGAGGTGTGGTCTCACCAGTGCCCTGTACAGCTGCAGCAAGGTATCCCTGTTCCTGTATTCCAACCCTTTTGCTATGAAGGCCAGCATACCGTTTGCCTTCTTGACCGCCTGTTGCACCTGCATGCTCGCCTTCAGTGACTGGTGTACAAGAACACCCAGGTCTCTCTGTACTTCCCCCTCTCCCAATTTATTGCCGTTTAAATAATAATTTGCCCTCCCGTTCCTGCACCCAAGGTGGATAACTTCGCACTTGTCCACATTATAGTGCATCTGCCATTTATCCGCCCAATCACCCAGTCTGTCCAAATCGCTCTGGAGCTTCCTGGTCTCCTCCTCTGAGCCCACCCCCCCTCCTAGTTTAGTGTCGTCTGCAAATTTGGAAATGCTGCATCCGACTCCCTGATCCAGGTCATTAATGTAAATTGTGAACAGCTGGGGACCCAGGACAGATCCCTGTGGTACCCCACTTGTTACTGCCTGCCATTCAGAAAATGAGCCGTTTATTCCAACTCTTTGTTTTCTATCTGACAGCCAGTTCTCTATCCACGTCAATACTTTCCCCTTTATCCCATGAGCTTCAATTTTCCATGCTAATCTTTTATGTGGGACCTTATCAAAGGCCTTTTGGAAGTCCAGGTACACCACATCTACTGGCTCTCCCCCATCTATTTTACCAGTTACTCCCTCAAAAAATTCCAATAGATTAGTCAAGCACGATTTACCCTTTGTAAATCCATGTTGACTCTGTCCTATCCTGTCCCCATTTGCTAAGTGCTCCGCTATTTCATCCTTAATGATGGACTCCAGCATTTTGCCCACAACTGATGTAAGGCTTACAGGTCTGTAATTACCTGCTTTTTCCCTACCCCCCTTTTTGAATAGTGGGGTAACGTTAGCTACCCTCCAATCCATGGGCACTGTTCCCGAGTCTAATGAATTCTGAAAAATCATACTTAGTGCATCCGCTATCTCTAGGGCCACCTCCTTCAGTACCCTAGGATGCATGTTATCAGGCCCTGGGGATTTGTCCGCCTTCAATCCCTTTAGCTTCCTTAACACCATATCCTTAGAGATATTGATTTGCGTCAGTTCCTCCTTTGCCAATGTCCCTATTTTTCCCGATATCCCAGGGAGGTTTTTTGTGTCTTCCTTCGTAAAGACTGACCCAAAGTATGCATTTAGTTGGTCTGCCATTTCCTTATTTCCCGTTATATATTCCCCCGTATCTGACTGCAATGGACCAACTTTGGTTTTCACCAGTCTTTTCCTCTTGATATACTTATAAAAGCTTTTGGAGTTAGTTTTTATATTTTCCGCCAGCGGAATACGATTTGATTGGGATTACAGAAACATGGCTCCAGGGTGGCCAAGGCTGGGAACTCAACATCCAGGGGTATTCAATATTTAGGAAAGATAGGCAAAAAAGAAAGGGAGGTGGGGTAGCATTGCTGGTTAAAGAGGGGATTAACACAATTGAAAGGAAGGATATTAGCTCTGATGATGCGGAATCTGTATGGATAGAACTCAGAAATAACAAGGGGCAGAAAACGTTAGTGGGAGTGGTATATAGACCTCCAAACAGTAATACGGAGGTTGGGGACGGCATTAAAAGGGAAATTAGAGAAGCATGCAGTAAGGGCACAGCAGTCATCATGGGTGACTTTAATTTACATATAGATTGGGCTAACCAAATTAGTAAAAATACTGTGGAGGAGCAATTCCTAGAATGTTTACGAGATGGTTTTCTGGAACAATATGTCGAGGAACCAACCAGAGATCAGGCCATCTTAGACTGGGTATTATGCAACGAGAAAGGATTAATTAGCAATCTTGTTGTACGAGGCCCCCTGGGTCGGAGCGATCATAATATGATAGAATTCTTCATTAGGATGGAGAGTGAAGTAGTTGAATCAGAGACTAGGGTCCTGAATTTAAATAAAGGAAACTGCAATGGTATGAGGCACGAATTGGGTAGGATTGATTGGGGAATGTCATTCAACGGGTTGACGGTGGATAGGCAATGGCAAACATTCAAAGACTGCATGGATGAACTACAGAATTTGTTCATCCCAGTGTGGCATAAGAATAAAACAAAAAGGGTGACTCAACCGTGGCTAACAAGGGAAATTAGGGATAGCATAAGATCCAAGGAGAGGGCATATAAATTGGCCAGAAAAAGCGGTAACCCTGATGATTGGGAGCAGTTTCGGATTCAACAAAGGAGGACAAAGGAATGAATTAAGAAGGGGAAGATAGAATATGAAAGTAAGCTTGCAGGGAACATAAAAACTGACTGTAAGAGCTTTTATAGATATGTGAAGAGAAAAAGATTAGTGAAATCAAGTGTAGGTCCCTTGCAGTCAGAAGCGGGGGAAGTTATAATGGGGAACATAGAAATGGCAGACCAATTAAATGCATATTTTGGTTCTGTCTTCACAAAGGAGGACACAAATAACCTCCCAGAGATGTTGGAGAACATAGGGTCTGATGAAAGGGAGGAACTAAAAGAAATCAGTATTTGCAGGGAAATGGTGTTAGGGAAATTGACGGTATTGAAGGCCGATAAATCCCCAGGGCCTGATAATCTACATCCTAGGGTACTTAAGGAAGTGGCCCTAGAAATAGTCGATGCACTGCTGATCATCTTCCAACATTCGATGGAATCTGGAACTGTACCCATGGATTGGAGGGTAGCTAATGTTACCCCACTATTCAAAAAGGGTGGTAGAGAGAAAGCGGGGAATTACAGACCGGTAAGCCTGACATCGGTAGTGGGGAAAATGCTAGAGTCCATTATAAAGGATGTAATAGCTGAGCACTTAAAAAACAGTGACAGGATCGGACAAAGTCAACATGGATTTACAAAAGGTAAATCGTGCTTGACTAATCTACTGGAATTTTTTGAGGATGTAACTGGGAAAATAGATAAGGGAGAACCAGTAGATGTGGTGTATTTGGACTTTCAAAAGGCTTTCGATAAGGTCCAGCATAAGAGATTAGCGTGTAAAGTTAAGGCACATGGGATTGGGGGCAAGGTATTGACTTGGATAGAGAACTGGTTGGCGGATAGAAAGCAGAGAGTAGGAATTAATGGGTCTTTTTCCAAGTGGCAGGCAGTGACTAGTGGGGTACCGCAGGGATCGGTCCTTGGACCCCAGCTATTCACAATATACATTAATGATCTAGATAAGGGAACTAAATGTAATATCTCCAAGTTTGCAGATGACACAAAGCTGGGTGGGCGTGTGTGCTGTGAGGAGGATACCGAGAAACTCCAGGATGATTTGGACAGGTTGGGTGAGTGGGCAGAAGCGTGGCAGATGCAATGTAACGTGGATAAATGCGAGGTTATCCACTTTGGTGTCAAAAACAGAAAGGCAGACTATTATCTGAATGGCAATAGATTGGATGAAGGGGAAGTGGAACGAGACCTGGGTGTCTTTGTGCATCAGTCGCTGAAGGTAAGCATGCAGGTGCAGCAGGCGGTGAAGAAGGCAAATGGTATGTTGGCCTTCATAGCCAAAGGGTTTGAGTATAGGAACAGGGATGTCCTGCTGCAGTTGCACAGGGCCTTGGTGAGACCACACCTTGAGTACTGTGTGCAGTTTTGGTGGCCTTATCTGAGGAAGGATGTTCTTGCCATGGAAGGAGTTCAGCGAAGATTCACAAGGCTGATACCTGGGATGGCAGGAATGACATATGAGGAGAGATTGGGTCGATTGGGCTTATACTCACTGGAGTATAGAAGAATGAGAGGGGATCTCATCGAAACATATAAAATTCTGACAGGTCTGGACAAACTAGATGCAGGAAGAATGTTCCCGATGGTCGGAGAGTCCAGAACCAGGGGTCATAATCTAAGGATAAGGGGTAAGCACAGGACTCCAAACCCACAAATCCTCCATATCAGCATCATAGAATCATAGAAGATAGGAGTAGGCCATTCGGCCCATCTAGCCTGCTCCGCCATTCAATGCGATCATGGCTGATCATCCAAATTCAGTACCCTGTACCTGCTTTCTCCACATATCCCTTGATCCCTTTAGCCTTAAGAAATATATCCAACTCCTTCTTGAATCTATTCTGCCTTCTGTGACAGAGAATTCCACAGGTTCACCACTCTCTGGGTGAAGAAATTCCTCCTCATTTCTGTCCTAAATGGCTTACCCCTTATCCTTAGACTGTGACCCCTGGTTCTGGACTCCCCGACCATCGGGATCATCCTTCCTGCATCTAGTTTGTCCTGTCCTGTCAGAATTTTATAAGTTTCAATGAGATCCCATCTCATTCTTCTAAACTGCAGCGAGTATAAGCCCAATCGACCCAATCTCTCTTCATACATCATTCCTGCCATCCCAGGTATCAGCCTTGTGAATCTTCGCTGAACTCCTTCCATGGCAAGAACATCCTTCCTCAGATAAGGCGACCAAAACTGCACACAGTACTCAAGGTGTGGTCTCACCAAGGCCCTGTACAACTGCAGCAAGACATCCTTGTTCCTGTACTCAAACCCTCTCGCTATGAAGGCCAACATACCATTTGCCTTCTTAACCGCCTTCTGCACCTGCATGCTTACCTTCAGCGACTGGTGCACAAGGACACCCAGGTCTCGTTGCACTTCCCCTTCTCCCAATCTATTGCCATTCAGATAATAATCTGCCTTTCTGTTTTTGACACCAAAGTGGATAACCTCGCATTTATCCACGTTATATTGCATCTGCCACACTTCTGCCCAATCACCCAACCTGTCCAAATCATCCTGGAGTTTCTCGGCATCCTCCTCGCAGCACACACGCCCACCCAGTTTTGTGTCGTCTGCAAACTTGGAGCTATTACAGCTAGTTCCCTTGTCTAGATCATTAATATATATTGTGAATAGCTGGGGTCCAAGGACCGATCCCTGCGGTACCCCACTAGTCACTGCCTGCCACTCGGAAAAAGACCCGTTTATTGCAACTCTTTGCTTTCTGTCTGCCAACCAGTTCTCTATCCAAGTCAATACCTTGCCCCCAATCCCATGTGCCTTAACTTTACACGCTAATCTCTTATGCGGGACCTTATCAAAAGCCTTTTGGAAGTCCAAATACACTACATCCACTGGTTCTCCCTTATCTATTTTACCAGTTACATCCTCAAAAAATTCCAGTAGATTAGTCAAGCATGATTTACCTTTTGTAAATCCATGTTGACTTTGTCCGATCCTGTCACTGTTTTCCAAGTGCTCAGCTATTACATTTTTTATAATGGACTCTAGCATTTTCCCCACTACCGATGTCAGGCTTACCGGTCTGTAATTCCCCGTTTTCTCTCTACCACCCTTTTTGAATAGTGGGGTAACATTAGCTACCCTCCAATCCATGGGTACAGTTCCAGATTCCATCGAATGTTGGAAGATGATCAGCAATGCATCTACTATTTCTAGGGCCCCTTCCTTAAGTACCCTAGGATGTAGATTATCAGGCCCTGGGGATTTATCGGCCTTCAATCCCTTCAATTTCCCGAACACCATTTCCCTACAAATACTGATATCTTTCAGTTCCTCCCTTTCATCAGACCCTATGTTCCCCAACATCTCTGGGAGGTTATTTGTGTCCTCCTTTGTGAAGACAGAACCAAAATATGTATTTAATTGGTCTGACATTTCTTTGTTCCCCATTATAAGTTCCCCTGATTCTGACTGCAAGGGACCTATGCTTGATTTCACTAATCTTTTTCTCTTCACATATCTATAAAAGCTTTTACAGTCAGTTTTTATGTTCCCTGCAAGCTTACTCTCGTATTCTATTTTCCCCTTCTTAATTAATCCCTTTGTCCTCTTTTGTTGAATCTTAAACTGCTCCCAATCCACAGGGTTACTGCTTTTTCTGGCCAATTTATATGCCCTCTCCTTGGATCTTATGCTATCCCTAATTTCCCTTGTTAGCCACGGTTGAGTCACCCTTTTTGTTTTATTCTTATGCCAAACTGGGATGAACAAATTCTGTAGTTCGTCCATGCGGTCTTTGAATGTTTGTCATTGCCTATCCACCGTCAACCCTTTGAGTGACATTCCCCAATCAATCCTACCCAACTCGCACCTCATACCATCGTAGTTTCCTTTATTTAAATTCAGGACCCTCGTCTCTGAGTCAACTACTTCACTCTCCATCCTAATGAAGAATTCTATCATATTATGATCGCTCCGACCCAAGGGGCCTCGCACAACAAGATTGCTAATTAATCCTTTCTCATTGCATAATACCCAGTCTATGATGGCCTGATCTCTGGTTGGTTCCTCAACATATTGGTCCAGGAAACCATCCCGTAAACACTCCAGGAATAATTCCTCCATAGTATTGTTACTAATTTGGTTAGCCCAATCTATATGTAGATTAAAGTCACCCATGATGACTGCTGTGCCCTTATTGCACGCTTCTCTAATATCTCTTTTAATGCCATCCCCAACCTCCGCATTACTGGTTGGAGGTCTATATACCACTCCCACTTACTTTTTCTGCCCCTTGTTATTTCTCAGTTCAACCCATACAGATTCCGCATCATCAGAGCTAATATCCTTCCTTTCAATTGTGTTAATCCCCTCTTTAACCAGCAATGCTACCCCACCTCCCTTTCCTTTTTGCCTATCTTTCCTGAATATTGAGTTCCCCTGGATATTGAGTTCCCAGCCTTGGCCACCCTGGAGCCATGTTTCGGTAATCCCAATCAAATCATATTCGTTTACCTCTATTTGCGCAGCTAATTCATCCACCTTGTTCCAAATGCTCCTTGCATTAAGACACAAAGCCTTCAGGCTTGTTTGTTTAACGCTGTTAGACCTATTAGAATTAGTATTTACTGTGGCCATGTTTGATTTAAACCGTTGTTTTCTCTGACTGCCACTTTTGTTTTTCTCCTTCCTATCTTTTGCTTTTATCCTTGTTTCCCTTTCCTCTGTCTCCCTGCTCAGGTTCCCAACCCCCTGCCACTTTAGTTTAAACCCTCCCCCAGAGCACTAGCAAACACTCCCCCTAGGACAGCGGTCCCGGCCCTGCCCAGGTGTAGACCGTCCGGTTTGTACTGGTCCCACCTCCCCCAGAACCGGCTCCAATGCCCCAGGAATTTGAATCCCTCTCCCTTGCACCATTCCTCTAGCCACGTATTCATTTGAAATATCCTTCTATTTCTACTCTGACTAGCACGTGGCACTGGTAGCAATCCTGAGATTACCACCTTTGAGGTCCTATTTTTTAATTTACCTCCTAACTCCCTATATTCTGCTTTTAGGACCTCATCCTGTTTTTTACCTACATCGTTGATGCCTATATGCACCACGACAACTGGCTGTTCACCCTCCCCCTCCAGAATGCCCTGCAGCTGCTCCGAGACATCCTTGACCCTTGCACCAGCGAGGCAACATACCATCCTGGAGTCTCATTGCGGCCGCAGAAACGCCTATCTATTCCCCTTACAATTGAATCCCCTATCACTATAGCTCTCCCACTCTTTTTCCTCCCATCCTGTGCAGCAGAACCACCCATGGTGCTAGGAAGTTGGCTGCTGCTGTCTTCCCCTGATAAGCCATCTCCCTCAAAAATATCCAAAGTGGTATATCTGTTTGAGAGGGGGATGGCCACAGGGGACCCCTGCACTACCTGCCTGCGCCTACTACTCTGCCTGGTGGTCACCTATTCCCTTCCTGCCTGTGCAGCCTTTACCTGCGGTGTGACCAACTCCCTAAACGTGCTATCCACGATGTCCTCAGCATCGCGAATGCTCCAGTATGCATCCATCCGCAGCTCCAGCGCCGCAATGCGGTCTGTCAGTAGCTGGATACACCTCCCGCACACATGGTTGTCAGGGACACAGGAAGTGTCCCTGATTTCCCACATAGTGCAGGAAGAGCATGTCACAGCACCGAGCTGTCCTGCCATGACTTACCCTTTAATTAATTAATTAATTAAAATTAAATTTAAATAAAATGGATCCCACCAATTGCACTGGAATTAAGTGATATACTCAAGGGCCCTTACATAACAGTAGTCCCCGCTACACAAAGAGACCGTAGAAACCACAAAATTTAAGTTTAGAACAATTGAGAAAGAAAACACTCACCAACCAATCACTTACCTGCTTTTTGGTGACGTCACACTACGAATACTTTTTGCTTCCCTCTCCCGGAACCTGGATTTGTAAACCGCCTCGGGGCTCACCTTAAGTACCGGCGCTCGCCGCCTCTGTTCCCTCGCCGGTCCCAGGGCAGGTACAGCACGGGTTAGACACAAAGTAAAGCTCCCTCTACACTGTCCCATCAAACACTCCCAGGGCAGGTACAGCACGGGTTAGATACAGAGTAAAGCTCCCTCTACACTGTCCCATCAAACACTCCCAGGGCAGGTTCAGCACGGGTTAGATACAGAGTAAAGCTCCCTCTACACTGTCCCATCAAACACTCCCAGGGCAGGCACAGCACAGGTTAGATACAGAGTAAAGCTCCCTCTACACTGTCCCATCAAACACTCCCAGGGCAGGTACAGCACGGGTTAGATACAGAGTAAAGCTCCCTCTACACTGTCCCATCAAACACTCCCAGGGCAGGTTCAGCACGGGTTAGATACAGAGTAAAGCTCCGTCTACAGTGTCCCATCATACAGAATCCCTCAACCAACATCACAAACAGATTATCTGGTCATTATCAAGTTACTGTTTGTGGGAGCTTGCTGTGGACAAATTGAGTACCGCGTTTCCTATATTACAACAGTACTTCATTGGCTGTAAATCGCTTTGCGACGTCCTGAGATCGTCAAAGGCGCTATAGAAATGCAAAACTGAGAGAGCAGACAGGGCCTCGGTTTAAGGCCTCATCCGAAAAATGGCTCCTCCGACAGTGCAGCACTCCCTCAGTACTGCCCCTCCGACAGTGCAGCGCTCCCTCAGTACTGCCCCTCCGACAGTGCAGTACTCCCTCAGTACTGTCCCTCTGACAGTGCAGTGTTTCCTCAGTACTGCCCCTCCCACAGTGCAGCACTCCCTCAGTACTGACCCTCCGACAGTGCAGCGCTCCCTCAGTACTGCCCCTCCGACAGTGCAGCGCTCCCTCAGTACTGCCCCTCCGACAGTGCAGTACTCCCTCAGTACTGTCCCTCCGACAGTGCAGCACTCCCTCAGTACTGCCCCTCCGATAGTGCAGCGCTCCCTCAGTACTGTCCCTCCGACAGTGCAGCGCTCCCTCAGTACTGACCCTCCGACAGTGCAGCGCTCCCTCAGTACTGCCCCTCCGACAGTGCAGCGCTCCCTCAGTACTGCCCCTCCGACAGTACGGCGCTCCCTCAGTACTGCCCGTCCAACAGTGCAGCATTTCTCAGAACTGACCCTCCGACAGTGCAGCGCTCCCTCAGTACTGCCCCTCCGACAGTACGGCGCTCCCTCAGTGCTGCCCGTCCAACAGTGCAGCATTTCTCAGAACTGACCCTCCGACAGTGCAGCGCTCCCTCAGTACTGCCCCTCCGACAGTACGGCGCTCCCTCAGTGCTGCCCGTCCAACAGTGCAGCATTTCTCAGTACTGACCCTCTGACAGTGCGGCGCTCCCTCAGTGTCAGCCTAGATTATGTGTTCAATCTCTGGAGTGGGATTGAGGGATATGGGGAGAAGGTGGGCTGGAGTATGGGCCTGAATCCACCACCCCGACTTGGAGGGAGTATGCTATGGCATCGCCCCGCGTGTTTCAGACTGCATCGCCTGTCTTCAGACCCGACCAGTAACCGTCTCTCCTAATTATGTCCTAGGTTGCAATCTGGACGCGATCCACGACATCACCGTGGCCTACCCGTACAACATCCCGCAGACCGAGAGGGATCTGTTCACCGGCAACTTCCCCAAGGAGATCCACTTCCACATCCGCCGCTACCCGGCTGCTCACCTCCCCACCTCGGTGGATGGGCTGCAGGAGTGGTGCCGGCTGCGCTGGCAGGAGAAGGAGAAGCTGCTGCGCAACTTCTACCAGGGCAACCGGACGTTCGATGGTCAGGATCAGAGCCAGCTCCAGCTCCAGCTCCAGGGTCAAAGCCAGCTCCAGGGTCAGAGCCAGCTCCAGGTCCAGGGTCAGAGCCAGCTCCAGGTCCAGGGTCAGAGCCAGCTCCAGGTCCAGGGTCAGAGCCAGCTCCAGGTCCTGGGTCGGGTTCTGGGTAGAGTCCTGGGTCGGGGTCGGGGTCTTAGCCGGGGTCGGGGTCTTGGCCGTGATCAGGGCTGGGGTCAGGGTCAGGGCTGGGGTCAGGGTCAGGGCTGGCGTCAAGGTCATGTCCCCGTGCCACCCTGCAAATCCGAGGAAAGGGTCTTCCTCATCAAGTTCTTCTCAATCCTGTACTGGACAGTTTTCGTGGGCACCATGTTTGTGGTGATCTGGTGTTACACGATGGCCAGGTGGTACTTTGCCAGCGTGGCGATCTTTTTCATAGCGCAGGAGAAGATGTTTGGCGGCTGTGAGGTTATGGAAATGGCCGTCCACAACAGGAAGGCGTCTCGCCGGTCGAAGAGGAGGCAGTGAGCGTCTGGTGGACATCGTGATCGATCCGGCCAATCCCGGGGCTTCTCCCACCGATCCGGCCAATCCCGGGACTTCTGCCACTGATCTGGCCAATCCCAGGGATTCTCCCACCGATCCGGCCGATCCCGGGACTTCTCCCACCGATCTGGCCAATCTCAGGGCTTCTCCCAGCAATCCGGCCAATCCTGGGGCTTATCCCACCGATCCGGCCAATCCCGGGGCTTCTCCCACCGATCCAGCCAATCCCAGGGCTTCTCCCACCGATCCGACCAATCCCGGGGCTTCTCCCACCGATCCGTCCAATCCCGGGGCTTCTCCCACCGATCCGGCCAATCCCAGGCCTTCTCCCACCGATCCAGCCAATCCCGGGGCTTCTCCCACCGATCCGTCCAATCCCAGGCCTTCTCCCACCGATCCGGCCAATCCCGGGGCTTCTCCCACTGATCCGGCCATTCCCGGGGCATCTCCCACCTATCCGGCCAATTCCAGGTCTTCTCCCACCGATCCGGCCAATCTCAGGCCTTCTCCCACCGATCCGGCCAATCCCGGGGCTTCTCCCACTGATCCGACCAATC
Source organism: Squalus acanthias (assembly GCA_030390025.1). Taxonomy (NCBI): domain Eukaryota; kingdom Metazoa; phylum Chordata; class Chondrichthyes; order Squaliformes; family Squalidae; genus Squalus; species Squalus acanthias. Next base: position 231,967 of record JASTWF010000437.1, read on the forward strand.
CCGGGGCATCTCCCACCTATCTGGCCAATCCCAGGCCTTCTCCCACCGATCCGGCCAATCTTCTCCCACCGATCCAGCCATTCCCGGGGCATCTCCCACCTATCCGGCCAATTCCAGGTCTTCTCCCATCGATCCGTCCAATCCGGGTGCTGCTCCCATCTCCAGACACTCCCCACCTTGATAACCGGCACAGCACAGGACTCCACTCAGTAGCATGAAGGATATAAAAGTGACATTCTCTCTCTCTCTCTCCCCCGGAGTTTAACGGAGGGAGGGGTGGGAGGGCGCTGCGTCACACCCAGGTGCGCGGGCGCGTCGAGGCTGAGTGACGATGGCCGCTTCAAGCCACCAGCATCGTACTGCGATGTTTCAAACCCCTTCACCCGCAGCGTGCTGTTTGTAGAGAGGGGTTCAGTGAGTGTCAGTGCCTGTGGAACTGTACCCCAGTGAGAGTCAGTGCCTGTGGAACTGTACCCCAGTGAGAGTCAGTGTCTGTGGAACTGTACCCCAGTGAGTGTCAGTGTCTGTGGAACTGTACCCCAGTGAGAGTCAGTGTCTGTGGAACTGTACCCCAGTGAGAGTCAGTGTCTGTGGAACTGTACCCCAGTGAGAGTCAGTGTCTGTGGAACTGTACCCCAGTGAGTGTCAGTGTCTGTGGAACTGTACCCCAGTGAGAGTCAGTGTCTGTGGAACTGTACCTCACTGAGAGTCAGTGTCTGTGGAACTGTATCCCAGTGACAGTCAGTGTCTGTGGAACTGTACCCCAGTGAGAGTCAGTGTCTGTGGAACTGTACCCCAGTGAGAGTCAGTGTCTGAGGAACTGTACCCCAGTGAGAGTCAGTGTCTGAGGAACTGTACCCCAGTGAGAGTCAGTGTCTGAGGAACTGTACCCCAGTGAGAGTCAGTGTCTGAGGAACTGTACCCCAGTGAGAGTCAGTGTCTGGGGAACTGTACCCCAGTGAGAGTCAGTGTCTGTGGAACTGTACCCCAGTGAGAGTCAGTGTCTGTGGAACTGTACCCCAGTGAGAGTCAGTGTTTGTGGAACTGTACCCCAGTGAGAGTCAGTGTCTGTGGAACTGTACCCCAGTGAGAGTCAGTGTCTGTGGAACTGTACCCCAGTGAGAGTCAGTGTCTGTGGAACTGTACCCCAGTGAGAGTCAGTGTCTGTGGAACTGTACCCCAGTGAGAGTCAGTGTCTGTGGAACTGTACCCCAGTGAGAGTCAGTGTCTGTGGAACTGTACCCCAGTGAGAGTCAGTGTCTGTGGAACTGTACCCCAGTGAGAGTCAGTGTCTGTGGAACTGTACCCCAGTGAGAGTCAGTGTCTGTGGAACTGTACCTCAGTGAGAGTCAGTGTCTGTGGAACTGTACCCCAGTGAGACTGATGTATACCTGCTGGTTTCAGCAGTGTGCAGGACTGAATACCTTGTATCATAGAATCTTACAGCACAGAAGGAGGCCATTCAGCCCATCGTACCTGTGCCGGCTCTTTGAAAGAGCTCTCCAATTCGTCCCACTCCCCCTGCTCTTTCCCCATTGCCCTGCAAATTTCTCCCTTTCAGGTATATTGAAAAGCTGCTGGTTTTGAGATCCATACACGTGGGATGAGGAAGGACAGGACGGGGCAGTCTGTAATCTCAGCCTGCAGCTTTCGGTCAATGTCGAAGATTAGACCTCTGTTGGACTTTGCTTCCTAATGTGACAGTGAAGATTGACCAGTCATATTTTTATATTCGTAGAGAGAATCGCTCGGTTTGCTTTTAAAGTTAGAATGCCCAGAACATTTGCTGATGTTTGAACGATGGATGTTCCTGGGAGAAGCTCGGTCTGCTCTCCCCGTTCAACACTATTTCTGTTCTTTTTATCAGAATTGCTGATGCTAATAAATCTCTTCAGCTCTTCACCTCCGGTCTGAGCTTCTCATCACTGTCTCACACATCAAGGTGGGGGACTGGGCAGTGGGTCAGACACTGACCTTTTACTCTCTGGGACCTGCGCTCAGACCCAGCCCCAGACAGAATGGGAAAGAAGAGCTGTGTGTGTGTGTGTCTGTGTCCCTGTGTGTCTGTGTGTGTCCCTCTGTGTGTGTGTCTGTGTCCCTGTGTGTCTGTGTCCCTGTGTGTCTGTGTCCCTGTGTGTCTGTGTGTGTCCCTCTGTGTGTGTGTCTGTGTCCCTGTGTGTCTGTGTCCCTGTGTGTGTCCCTCTGTGTGTGTGTCTGTGTCCCTGTGTCTGTGTGTGTCCCTCTGTGTGTGTCTGTGTCCCTGTGTCTGTGTGTGTCCCTCTGTGTGTGTGTCCCTCTGTGTGTGTCTGTGTCCCTGTGTGTGTGTCTGTCCCTCTGTGTGTCTGCTCCACACGAGCCTCCTCCCACCCTACTTCATCTCACCCTCTCAACATATCCTTCTATACCCTTCTCCCTCATGTGCTTGTCCAGCTTTCGCTTAAATGCATCCATACTATTCACTTCAACCACTCCTTGTAGTAGCGAGTTCCACATTCTAACCACTCTGGGTAAAGAAGTTTCTTCTGAGTTCCCCATTGGATTTATTAGTGACTGTCTTATGATCCCAAGTTTTGGACTCCCCCACAATCATAGAGTCATAGAATGGTTACAGCACAGAAGGAGCCTATTCGGCCCGTCGAGCCCGTGCCGGCTCTCTGCAAGAGCACTTCAGCTAGTCCCACTCCCCTACCCCTTCCCCGCAGCCCTGAAAAAATGCTTCCTTCAGGTACTTATCCAACTCCTTTTTGAAGGCCTCGATTGAGTCTGCCTCCACCACCCTTTCAGGCAGTGAATTCCAGATCATAACCACTCGCTGCGTAAAAAAAATTATCCTCATGTCGCCTTTGGTTCTTCTGCCAATCACCTTAAATCTGTGTCCTCTGGTTCTCGACCCTTCTGCCAATGGGAACAGTGTCTCTCTATCTACTCTGTCTCGACCCCTCATGATTTTGAACACCTCTATCAAATCTCCTCTCAACCTTCTCTGCTCCGAGGAGAACAACCCCAGCTTCTCCAGTCTATTCACGTAACTGAAGTCCCTCATCCCTGGAACCATTCTCGTAAATCTTTTCTGTACCCTCTCCAAGGCCTTCACATCCTTCCTAAAGTGCGGTGCCCAGAATTGGACACAATACTCCAGTTGAGGCCGAACCAGTGTTTTATAAAGGTTCATCATAACTTCCTTGCTTTTGTACTCTGTGCCCCAGGATCCTGTATGCTTTTTTAACCACTTTCTCAACTTGCCCTGCCTCCTTCAACGATTTGTGCACATATACCCCCAGGTCTCTCTGTTCATGCACCCCCTTTAGAATTGGACCCTTTAGTTTATATTGCCTCTCCTCGTTCTTCCTACCAAAATGTATCACTTCACACTTTTCTACGTTAAATTTCATTTGCCACGTGTCCGCCCATTCCACCAGCCTGTCTATGTCCTCTTGAAGTCTATCACTCTCCTCCTCACTGTTCACTATACTTCCAAGTTTTGTGTCATCTGCAAATTTTGAAATTGTGCCCTGTACACCCAAGTTCAAGTCATTAATATATATCAAGAAAAGCAGTGGTCCTGGTACCGACCCCTAGGGAACACCACTGTATACCTTCCTCCAGTCTGAAAAACAACCGTTCACCACTACTCTCTGTTTCCTGTCACTTAGCCAATTCCGTATCCATGCTGCCACTGTCCCTTTTATTCCATGGGCTTCAACTTTGCTGGCAAGCCTATTATGTGACACTTTATCAAACGCCTTTTGGAAGTCCATGTACACCACATCAACCGCATTGCCCTCATCAACCCTCTCTGTTACCTCATCAAAAAACTTGATCAAGTTAGTTAAACACGATTTGCCTTTAACAAATCCGTGCTGGCTTTACTTAATTAATCCATACTGTCCAAGTGACTGTTAATTTTGTCCCTGATTATCGTTTCTAAAAGCTTCCCCACTACCGAGGTTAAACTGACTGGCCTGTAGTTGCTGGGTTTATCCTTACACCCTTTTTTGAACAAGGGTGTAACATTTGCAATTCTCCAGTCCTCTGGCACCACCCCTGTATCTAAGGAGGATTGGAAGATTATGGCCAGTACCTCCGCAATTTCCACCTTTACTTCCCTCAGCATCCTAAGATGCATCCCATCCAGTCCTGGTGACTTAACTACTTTAAGTACAGCCAGCCTTTCTAGTACCTCCTCTTTATCAATTTTTATCCCATCCAGTATCTCCACTACCTCCTCTTTCACTATGACTTTGGCAGCATCTTCTTCCTTGGTGAAGACAGATGCAAAGTTTTCATTTAGTACCTCAGCCATACCCTCTGCCTCCATGCGTGGTCTCCATTTTGGTTCCTAATTGGCCCCACCCCTCCTCTTACTACCTGTTTACTATTTATATGCCTATAGAAGGCTTTTGGATTCCCTTTTATGTTAGCTGCCAATCTATTCTCATACTCTCTCTTTGCCCCTCTTATTTCCTTTTTCATTTCCCCTCTGAACTTTCTATATTCAGCCTGGTTCTCACTTGTATTCTCAACCTGACATCTGTCATACGCCCCCTTTTTCTGCTTCATCTTACTCTCTATCTCTTTCGTCGTCCAGGGAGCACAAGTAGAAACATCTTCTCTGTGTCTACCCTATCAAACCTTTTCATAATTTTAAAGACCTCTATCAGGTCACCCCTCAGCCTTCTCTTTTCTAGAGAAAAGAGCCCCAGCCTGTTCAATCTTTCCTGCTAAGTATACCCTTCCAGTTCTTGTATCATTCTTGTAATTCTTTTTTTGTACCTTCTCCAGTGCTTCTATATCCTTTTATAATATGGAGACCAGATCAGTTCACAGTGCTCCAAGTCTGGTCTAACTGAGGTTCGATACAAGTTTAACAACTTCCCTGCTTTTCAATTCTATCCCTCTAGAAATGAACCCCCGGGCTTGGTTTGCTTTTTTTTATGGCCTAATTCACCTGCGGCGCTACTTTTAGTGATCTGTGTATCTGTACCACCCGATCACTTTGTTCCTCTACCCACTTTAGGCATTATTTTCCAAGGAGTATGTGGCCTCCTTATTCTTCCTACCAAAATGTAACACCTCACACTTATCTACCTTGAAGTTCATTTGCCAATTACAGGCCCATTCTGTAAGTTTATTAATGTCTTCCTGTATTTTGTCGCAGTCCTCCTCGGTATTAACTACAGCGCCAATTTGGTGTCATCCGCAAAGTTCCAATTCCCGAGTCCAAATTGTTTATGTACATGCTGAACAAGAGTGGTCCCAGTGCCGATCCCTGTGCAACATCACTTCCCACCCTTTGCCTGTCTGAGAAACTACCTTTAACCCCTACTCTGTGTGTCTCTCTGTGTCCGTCCCTGTCTGTGTGTGTGTGTGTGTCTCTCTGTGTCCGTGTGTCTGTCCCTGTCTGTGTGTGTGTCTCTCTGTGTCCGTCCCTGTCTGTGTGTGTGTGTCTCTCTGTGTCCGTGTGTCTGTCCCTGTCTGTGTGTGTGTCTCTCTGTGTCCGTGTGTCTGTCCCTGTCTCTGTGTGTGTCTCTCTGTGTCCGTGTGTCTGTCCCTGTCTGTGTGTGTGTGTCTCTCTGTGTCCGTGTGTCTGTCCCTGTCTGTGTGTGTGTCCCTGTCTGTGTGTGTGTCTCTCTGTGTCCGTGTGTCTGTCCCTGTCTGTGTGTGTGTGTCTCTCTGTGTCCGTGTGTCTGTGTCTGTCTGTGTGTGTGTGTCTCTCTGTGTCCGTGTGTCTGTCCCTGTCTGTGTGTGTGTGTCTCTCTGTGTCCGTGTGTCTGTCCCTGTCTGTGTGTGTGTCTCTCTGTGTCCGTGTGTCTGTCCCTGTCTGTGTGTGTGTGTCTCTCTGTGTCCGTGTGTCTGTCCCTGTCTGTGTGTGTGTGTGTCTCTCTGTGTCTGTCCCTGTCTGTGTGTGTGTGTCTCTCTGTGTCTGTGTGTCTGTCCCTGTCTGTGTGTGTGTGTCTCTCTGTGTCTGTGTGTCTGTCCCTGTCTGTGTGTGTGTGTCTCTCTGTGTCCGTGTGTCTGTCCCTGTCTGTGTCTGTGTGTCTGTCCCTGTCTGTGTGTGTGTGTCTCTCTGTGTCCGTGTGTCTGTCCCTGTCTGTGTGTGTGTGTCTCTCTGTGTCTGTGTGTCTGTCCCTGTCTGTGTGTGTGTCTGTCATAAGAACAGAAGAATTCGGAGCAGGAGTAGACCATTCGACCCATTCAATAAGATCATGGCTGATCTTTGACCTCATCTCCACTTTCCCACACTATCCCCATATCCCTCGATTCCCTTAGTATCCAAAAATCTATCGATCTCTGTCTTGAATATACTCAACGACTGAACATCTACTGCCCTCTGGGGTAGAGAATTCCAAAGATTCACCACCCTCTGAGTGAAGAAATTCCTCCACATCTCAGTCTTAAATGGCCGACCCCTTATCCTGAGACTGTGCCCCCTAGTTCTAGACACTCCAGCCAGGGGAAACAACCTCTCAGAAGCTACCCTGTCAAGCCCCTGAAGAATTTTATATGTTTTAATGTGTCTTTGTGTCTGTCCCTGTGTCTGTGTGTCCAGACCAGCCCCCCTGACTCAGGCAACGCTGAGTGTCTCAATCACTCCGATCCCAAGTTCCACTCCACGGATTTGCTGTGGCTAAATATAGACTGGACTTGAAGTGCTGTCGTCATAGTAACTGGGTCTGCGTTGGTGCCTCCATGGTTACCTGATGTTGGCCTGCTTGTGTTTTTTGTGAATGAACCGAACTCCATCCTTCCCGTCTTTGTAGATTGAGCCAAGGACTGAGCTACTGTTGCCATGGAGATTCTCGGTGATGCTCATCATATCATAGAATCATAGAAATTTACAGCACAGAAGGAGGCCATTCGGCCCATCGTGTCCGCGCCGGCCGACAAAGAGCTATCCAGCCTAATCCCACTTCCAGCTCTTGGTCCGTAGCCCTGGAGGTTACGGCACTTCAAGCGCATATCCAAGTACTTTTTAAATGTGATGAGTGTTTCTGCCTCTACCACCCTTTCAGGCAGAGAGTTCCAGACCCCCACCACCCTCTGGGTGAAAAGATTTCTCCTCAAGTCCCCTCTAATCCTTCCACCAATTACTTTAAATCTATGCCCCCTGGTTATTGACCCCTCTGCTAAGGGAAATAGATCCTTCCTATCCACTCTGTCCAGGCCCCTCATAACTTTATACACCTCAATAAGGTCTCCCCTCAGCCTCCTCTGTTCCAAAGAAAACAACCCCAGCCTATCCAATCTTTCCTCATAGCTAAAATTCTCCAGTCCTGGCAACATCCTCGTAAATCTCCTCTGCACCCTCTCTAGCGCAATCACATCCTTCCTGTAATCTGGTGACCAGAACTGCACGCAGTATTCTAGCTGCGGCCTAACTAGTGTTTTATACAGTTCAACCTCCCTGCTCTTATATTCTATGCCTCGGCAAATAAAGGCAAGTATCCCGTATGCCTTCTTAACCACCTTATCTACCTGTCCTGCTACCTTCAGGGATCTGTGGACATTTACTCCAAGGTCCCTTTGTTCCTCTACACTTCTCAGTGTCCTACCATTTATAGTGTATTCCCTTGCCTTGTTAGCCCTCCCCAAATGCATTACCTCACACTTCTCCAGATTGAATTCCATTTGCCACTGTTCTGCCCACCTGACCAGTCCATTGATATCTTCCTGCAGTCTGCAACTTTCTTCTTCATTATCAACCACACGACCAATTTTTGTATCATCTGCAAACTTCTTAATCATACTTCCTACATTCAAGCCCAAATCATTGATATATACCACAAAAAGCAAAGGACCCTAGTACTGAGCCCTGCGGAACCCCGCTGGAAACAGCCTTCCAGTCACAAAAACACCCTTCCACCATTACCCTTTTGTTTCCTGCCTCTGAGCCAATTTTGGATCCAACTTGCCACTTTCCCTTGGATCCCATGGGCTTTTACTTTTGTGACCAGTCTGCCATGTGGGACCTTATTAAAAGCCTTGCTAAAATCCATATAGACTACATCAAACTCACTACCCTCATCGACCCTCCTTGTTACCTCCTCAAAAAATTCAATCAAGTTAGTCAGACACGACCTTCCCTTAACAAATCCGTGCTGACTATCCTTGATTAATCCGTGTCTTTCTAAATGAAGATTTATCCTGTCCCTCACAATTTTTTCCAATAATTTTCCCACCACCGAGGTTAGGCTGACTGGCCTGTAATTACTCGGTCTATCCCTTTCTCCCTTTTTAAACAAGGGTACCACATTAGCAGTCCTCCAGTCCTCTGGCACCACACCTGCAGCCAGAGAGGATTGAAAAATGATGGTCAGGGCCTCTGCTATTTCCTCTCTTACTTCTCTTAACAGCCTGGGTTACATTTCATCCGGGCCTGGGGATTTATCCACTTTCAAAGATGCTAAACCCCTTAATACTTTCTCTTTCACTATGTTTATTTCATCTAATATTTCACACTCCTCCCCCCCGCCCCCCCCCGATAGCAATGTCTGCTTCGTCCCTCTCCTTTGTGATTCATCGGTGATGGGAGTCCTGGAGACACCTGGAGGCGGAAAAAAGAAAGACTCCCATTTCTACCACACCTTTCCCAACCTCAGCACATCCCAAAGCGCTTTACAGCCAATGAAGGGCTTTTGAAGCCTAGTCACTGTTGTCAACCAGCGTCTGCCCCACCTGTGACTGAGACTGCAGGTCCCGCATTGGACTCATCAGTCACCTGACAACTCATTTTTAATGTGGAAGCAAGTCATCCTCGGTTCCGAGGGACTGCCTAAGAAGAAGAAGAAGAGTAGGAAACGCAGCAGCCAATTTGTGCACAGCAAGCTCCCACAAACAATGTGATAATGACCAGATAATCTGTTTTAGTGATGTTGGCTGAGGGATAAATATTTGCCAGCATACCGGGGAGAACTCCCGTGCTCTTCAAAATAGAGCCATGGGATCTTTTACGTCTACCTGAGAGAGCAGACGGGGCCTCGGTTTAATGTCTCATCCGAAAGACGGCACCTCCCTCAGTACTGCCCCTCCGACAGTGCAGCGCTCCCTCAGTACTGCCCCTCCGACAGTGCGACGCTCCCTCAGTACTGCCCCTCCGAGAGTGCAGCCCTCCCTCAGTACTGCCCCTCCGACTGTGCGACGCTCCCTCAGTACTGCCCCTCCGAGAGTGCAGCCCTCCCTCAGTACTGCCCCTCTGACAGTGCAGCACTCCCTCAGTACTGCCCCTCCAACAGTCAGCCCTCCCTCAGTACTGCCCCTCCAACAGTGCAGCGCTCCCTCAGTACTGACCCTCCAACAGTGCAGCGCTCCCTCAGTACTGACCCTCTGACAGTGCGGCGCTCGCTCAGTACTGCCCCTCCGACAGTGCAGCACTCCCTCAGTACTGCCCCTCCGACAGTCAGCCCTCCCTCAGTACTGCCCCTCCAACAGTGCAGCGCTCCCTCAGTACTGACCCTCTGACAGTGCGACGCTCCCTCAGTACTGCCCCTCCGACAGTGCAGCCCTCCCTCAGTACTGCCCCTCCGACAGTGCAGCCCTCCCTCAGTACTGCCCCTCCGATAGTACAGCGCTCCCTCAGTACTGCCCCTCTGACAGTGCAGCACTCCCTCAGTACTGCCCCTCCGACAGTGCAGCGCTCCCTCAGTATTGCCCCTCCAACAGTGCAGCACTCCCTCAGTACTGCCCCTCCAACAGTGCAGCACTCCCTCAGTACTGCCCCTCCGACAGTCAGCCCTCCCTCAGTACTGCCCCTCCGACAGTGCAACGCTCCCTCAGTACTGCCCCTCCGACAGTGCAGCGCTCCCTCAGTACTGCCCCTCCGACAGTCAAACGCACCCTCAGTACTGCCCCTCCGACAGTGCAGCGCTCCCTCAGTACTGCCCCTCCGACAGTGCGACGCTCCCTCAGTACTGCCCCTCCGACAGTGCGACGCTCCCTCAGTACTGCCCCTCCGACAGTGCGACGCTCCCTCAGTACTGCCCCTCCGACAGTCAGCCCTCCCTCAGTACTGCCCCTCCGACAGTGCAGCGCTCCCTCAGTACTGCCCCTCCGACAGTGCAGCGCTCCCTCAGTACTGCCCCTCCGACAGTGCAGCACTCCCTCAGTACTGCCCCTCCGACAGTCAGCACTCCCTCAGTACTGCCCCTCCGACAGTGCAGCGCTCCCTCAGTACTGCCCCTCCGACAGTCAGCACTCCCTCAGTACTACCCCTCCGACAGTCAGCCCTCCCTCAGTCCTGCCCCTCCGACAGTGCAGCGCTCCCTCAGTACTGGCCCTCCGACAGTGCAGCACTCCCTCAGTACTGCCCCTCCGACAGTGCAGCCCTCCCTCAGTACTGCCCCTCCGATAGTACAGCGCTCCCTCAGTACTGCCCCTCTGACAGTGCAGCACTCCCTCAGTACTGCCCCTCCGACAGTGCAGCGCTCCCTCAGTATTGCCCCTCCAACAGTGCAGCACTCCCTCAGTACTGCCCCTCCAACAGTGCAGCACTCCCTCAGTACTGCCCCTCCGACAGTCAGCCCTCCCTCAGTACTGCCCCTCCGACAGTGCAACGCTCCCTCAGTACTGCCCCTCCGACAGTCAGCACTCCCTCAGTACTACCCCTCCGAAAGTCAGCCCTCCCTCAGTACTGCCCCTCCGACAGTGCGACGCTCCCTCAGTCCTGCCCCTCCAACAGTGCAGCGCTCCCTCAGTACTGCCCCTCCGACAGTGCAGCACTCCCTCAGTACTGCCCCTCCGACAGTCAGCCCTCCCTCAGTACTGCCCCTCCGACAGTCAGCCCTCCCTCAGTACTGCCCCTCGGACAGTCAGCACTCCCTCAGTACTACCCCTCCGACAGTGCGACGCTCCCTCAGTACTGCCTCTCCGACAGTGCAGCCCTCCCTCAGTACTGCCCCTCCGATAGTACAGCGCTCCCTCAGTACTGCCCCTCTGACAGTGCAGCCCTCCCTCAGTACTGCCCCTCCGACAGTGCAGCGCTCCCTCAGTACTGCCCCTCCGACAGTGCAGCGCTCCCTTAGTACTGCCCCTCTGACAGTGCAGCGCTCTCTCAGTACTGCCCCTCCGACAGTCAGCCCTCCCTCAGTACTGCCCCTCCGACAGTCAGCCCTCCCTCAGTACTGCCCCTCCGACAGTCAGCCCTCCCTCAGTACTGCCCCTCTAACAGTGCAGCACTCCCTCAGTACTGCCCCTCCGACAGTGCAGCACTCCCTCAGTACTGCCACTCGAGACAGTGCAGCACTCCCTCAGTACTGCCCCTCCGACAGTGCAGCGCTCCCTCAGTACTGCACCTCGAACAGTGCAGCGCTCCCTCAGTACTACCCCTCCGACATTGCAGCACCCCCTCAGTACTGCCCCTCCGACAGTCAGCCCTCCCTCAGTATTGCCCCTCCGACAGTGCAACGCTCCCTCAGTACTGCCCCTCCGACAGTGCAGCGCTCCCTCAGTACTGCCCCTCCGACAGTCAAACGCACCCTCAGTACTGCCCCTCCGACAGTGCAGCGCTCCCTCAGTACAGCCCCTCCGACAGTGCGACGCTCCCTCAGTACTGCCCCTCCGACAGTGCGACGCTCCCTCAGTACTGCCCCTCCGACAGTCAGCCCTCCCTCAGTACTGCCCCTCCGACAGTGCAGCCCTCCCTCAGTACTGCCCCTCCAATAGTACAGCGCTCCCTCAGTACTGCCCCTCTGACAGTGCAGCACTCCCTCAGTACTGCCCCTCCGACAGTGCAGCGCTCCCTCAGTATTGCCCCTCCAACAGTGCAGCAGTCCCTCAGTACTGCCCCTCCAACAGTGCAGCACTCCCTCAGTACTGCCCCTCCGACAGTCAGCCCTCCCTCAGTACTGCCCCTCCGACAGTGCAACGCTCCCTCAGTACTGCCCCTCCGACAGTGCAGCGCTCCCTCAGTACTGCCCCTCCGACAGTCAAACGCACCCTCAGTACTGCCCCTCCGACAGTGCAGCGCTCCCTCAGTACTGCCCCTCCTACAGTGCGACGCTCCCTCAGTACTGCCCCTCCGACAGTCAGCCCTCCCTCAGTACTGCCCCTCCGACAGTGCAGCGCTCCCTCAGTACTGCCCCTCCGACAGTGCAGCGCTCCCTCAGTACTGCCCCTCCGACAGTGCAGCACTCCCTCAGTACTGCCCCTCCGACAGTCAGCACTCCCTCAGTACTGCCCCTCCGACAGTGCAGCGCTCCCTCAGTACTGCCCCTCCGACAGTCAGCACTCCCTCAGTACTACCCCTCCGACAGTGCAGCACTCCCTCAGTACTGCCCCTCCGACAGTGCAGCCCTCCCTCAGTACTGCCCCTCCGATAGTACAGCGCTCCCTCAGTACTGCCCCTCTGACAGTGCAGCACTCCCTCAGTACTGCCCCTCTGACAGTGCAGCACTCCCTCAGTACTGCCCCTCCGACAGTGCAGCGCTCCCTCAGTATTGCCCCTCCAACAGTGCTGCACTCCCTCAGTACTGCCCCTCCAACAGTGCAGCACTCCCTCAGTACTGCCCCTCCGACAGTCAGCCCTCCCTCAGTACTGCCCCTCCGACAGTGCAACGCTCCCTCAGTACTGCCCCTCCGACAGTGCAGCGCTCCCTCAGTACTGCCCCTCCGACAGTCAAACGCACCCTCAGTACTGCCCCTCCGACAGTGCAGCGCTCCCTCAGTACTGCCCCTCCGACAGTCAGCACTCCCTCAGTACTGCCCCTCCGACAATCAGCCCTCCCTCAGTACTGCCCCTCCGACAGTGCGACGCTCCCTCAGTCCTGCCCCTCCAACAGTGCAGCGCTCCCTCAGTATATCCCCTCCGACAGTCAGCCCTCCCTCAGTACTGACCCTCTGACAGTGCGGCGCTCGCTCAGTACTGCCCCTCCGACAGTGCAGCACTCCCTCAGTACTGCCCCTCCGACAGTGCAGCCCTCCCTCAGTACTGCCCCTCCGATAGTACAGCGCTTCCTCAGTTCTGCCCCTCTGACAGTGCAGCACTCCCTCAGTACTGCCCCTCCGACAGTGCAGCGCTCCCTCAGTATTGCCCCTCCAACAGTGCAGCACTCCCTCAGTACTGCCCCTCCAACAGTGCAGCACTCCCTCAGTACTGCCCCTCCGACAGGCAGCCCTCCCTCAGTACTGCCACTTCCAACAGTGCAACGCTCCCTCAGTACTGCCCCTCCGACAGTGCAGCGCTCCCTCAGTACTGCCCCTCCGACAGTCAAACGCACCCTCAGTACTGCCCCTCCGACAGTGCAGCGCTCCCTCAGTACTGCCCCTCCGACAGTGCGACGCTCCCTCAGTACTGCCCCTCCGACAGTGCGACACTACCTCAGTACTGCCCCTCCGACAGTCAGCCCTCCCTCAGTACTGCCCCTCCGACAGTGCAGCGCTCCCTCAGTACTGCCCCTCCGACAGTGCAGCGCTCCCTCAGTACTGCCCCTCCGACAGTGCAGCACTCCCTCAGTACTGCCCCTCCGACAGTCAGCACTCCCTCATTACTGCCCCTCCGACAGTGCAGCGCTCCCTCAGTACTGCCCCTCCGACAGTCAGCACTCCCTCAGTACTACCCCTCCGACAGTCAGCCCTCCCTCAGTACTGCCCCTCCGACAGTGCGACGCTCCCTCAGTCCTGCCCCTCCGACAGTCAGCACTCCCTCAGTACTGCCCCTCCGACAGTCAGCACTCCCTCAGTACTGCCCCTCCGACAGTGCAGCGCTCCCTCAGTACTGCCCCTCCGACAGTCAGCACTCCCTCAGTACTACCCCTCCGACAGTTAGCCCTCCCTCAGTACTGCCCCTCCGACAGTGCGACGCTCCCTCAGTCCTGCCCCTCCAACAGTGCAGCGCTCCCTCAGTACTGTCCCTCCGACAGTGCAGCACTCCCTCAGTACTGCCCCTCCGACAGTGCAGCCCTCCCTCATTACTGCCCCTCCGACAGTGCAGCGCTCCCTCAGTACTGCCCCTCCGACAGTCAGCACTCCCTCAGTACTGCCCCTCCGACAGTGCAGCGCTCCCTCAGTACTGCCCCTCCGACAGTCAAACGCACCCTCAGTACTGCCCCTCCGACAGTGCAGCGCTCCCTCAGTACTGCCCCTCCGACAGTCAGCACTCCCTCAGTACTGCCCCTCCGACAGTGCAGCGCTCCCTCAGTACTGCCCCTCCGACAGTGCAGCGCTCCCTCAGTACTGCCCCTCCGACAGTGCAGCGCTCCCTCAGTACTGCCCCTCCGACAGTCAGCCCTCCCTCAGTACTGCCCCTCCGACAGTCAGCCCTCCCTCAGTACTGCCCCTCCGACAGTCAGCCCTCCCTCAGTACTGCCCCTCCGACAGTGCAGCCCTCCCTCAGTACTGCCCCTCCGACAGTGCAGCGCTCCCTCAGTACTGCCCCTCCGACAGTGCAGCACTCCTTCAGTACTGCCCCTCCGACAGTGCAGCACTCCCTCAGTACTGCCCCTCCGACAGTGCAGCGCTCCCTCAGTACTGCCCCTCCGGCAGTGCAGCGCTCCCTCAGTACTGCCCCTCCGACAGTGCAGCGCTCCCTCAGTACTGCCCCTCCGACAGTGCAGCACTCCCTCAGTACTACCCCTCCGACAGTCAGCCCTCCCACAGTACTGCCCCTCCGACAGTCAGACCTCTCTCAGTACTGCCCCTCCGACAGTGCAGCGCTCCCTCAGTACTGCCCCTCCGACAGTGCAGCGCTCCCTCAGTACTGCCCCTCCGACAGTGCAGCGCTCTCTCAGTACTGCCCCTCCGACAGTGCAGCGCTCCCTCAGTACTGCCCCTCCGACAGTGCAGCCCTCCCTCAGTACTGCCCCTCCGACAGTGCAGCGCTCCCTCAGTACTGCCCCTCTGACAGTGCAGCGCTCCCTCAGTACTGCCCCTCCGACAGTCAGCCCTCCCTCAGTACTGCCCCTCCGACAGTCAGCCCTCCCTCAGTACTGCCCCTCCGACAGTGCAGCGCTCCCTCAGTACTGCCCCTCCAACAGTGCAGGCCTCCCTCAGTACTGACCCTCCGATAGTACAGCGCTCCCTCAGTACTGCCCCTCGACAGTGCAGCCTCCCTCAGTACTGCCCCTCCGACAGTGCGACGCTCCCTCAGTACTGCCCCTCCGAGAGTGCAGCCCTCCCTCAGTACTGCCCCTCCGACAGTGCAGCACTCCCTCAGTACTGCCCCTCCGACAGTGCAGCCCTCCCTCAGTACTGCCCCTCCGACAGTGCAGCACTCCCTCAGTACTGCCCCTCTGACAGTGCAGCGCTCCCTCAGTACTGCCCCTCCGACAGTGCAGCGCTCCCTCAGTACTGCCCCTCCGACAGTCAGCCCTCCCTCAGTACTGCCCCTCCAACAGTGCAGCGCTCCCTCAGTACTGCCCCTCCGACAGTGCAGCGCTCCCTCAGTACTGCCCCTCCGACAGTGCAGCCCTCCCTCAGTACTGCCCCTCCGACAGTGCAGCACTCCCTCAGTACTGCCCCTCCGACAGTGCAGCGCTCCCTCAGTACTGCCCCTCCTGACAGTGCAGCACTCCCTCAGTACTGCCCCTCCGACAGTGCAGCGCTCCCTCAGTATTGCCCCTCCGACAGTGCAGCACTCCCTCAGTACTGCCCCTCCGACAGTGCAGCACTCCCTCAGTACTGCCCCTCCGACAGTCAGCCCTCCCTCAGTACTGCCCCTCCGACAGTGCAGCGCTCCCTCAGTACTGCCCCTCCGACAGTGCAGCGCTCCCTCAGTACTGCCCCTCCGACAGTCAACGCACCCTCAGTACTGCCCCTCCGACAGTGCAGC
The DNA here is from genome assembly GCA_030390025.1 of Squalus acanthias. Taxonomy (NCBI): domain Eukaryota; kingdom Metazoa; phylum Chordata; class Chondrichthyes; order Squaliformes; family Squalidae; genus Squalus; species Squalus acanthias. The sequence goes on from JASTWF010000437.1 coordinate 247,727, forward strand.
GCTCCCTCAGTACTGCCCCTCCGACAGTGCGACGCTCCCTCAGTACTGCCCCTCCGACAGTGCGACGCTCCCTCAGTACTGCCCCTCCGACAGTGCGACGCCTCCCTCAGTACTGCCCCTCCGACAGTCAGCCCTCCCTCAGTACTGCCCCTCCGACAGTGCAGCGCTCCCTCAGTACTGCCCCTCCGACAGTGCAGCGCTCCCTCAGTACTGCCCCTCCGACAGTGCAGCACTCCCTCAGTACTGCCCCTCCGACAGTCAGCGCTCCCTCAGTACTGCCCCTCCGACAGTGCAGCGCTCCCTCAGTACTGCCCCTCCGACAGTGCAGCGCTCCCTCAGTACTAGCCCCTCCGACAGTGCAGCCCTCCCTCAGTACTGCCCCTCCGACAGTGCAGACGCTCCCTCAGTACTGCCCCTCCGACAGTGCAGCGCTCCCTCAGTACTGCCCCTCCGACAGTGCAGCACTCCCTCAGTACTGCCCCTCCGACAGTGCAGCGCTCCCTCAGTACTGCCCCTCCGACAGTGCAGCGCTCCCTCAGTACTGCCCCTCCGACAGTGCAGCACTCCCTCAGTACTGCCCCTCCGACAGTCAGCCCTCCCTCAGTACTGCCCCTCCGACAGTGCAGCGCTCCCTCAGTACTGCCCCTCCGACAGTGCAGCACTCCCTCAGTACTGCCCCTCCGACAGTCAGCACTCCCTCATTACTGCCCCTCCGACAGTGCAGCGCTCCCTCAGTACTGCCCCTCCGACAGTCAGCACTCCCTCAGTACTACCCCTCCGACAGTCAGCCCTCCCTCAGTACTGCCCCTCCGACAGTGCGACGCTCCCTCAGTCCTGCCCCTCCGACAGTCAGCACTCCCTCAGTACTGCCCCTCCGACAGTGCAGCACTCCCTCAGTACTGCCCCTCCGACAGTGCAGCGCCTCCCTCAGTACTGCCCCTCCGACAGTCAGCCCTCCCTCAGTACTGCCCCTCCGACAGTCAGCCCTCCCTCAGTACTGCCCCTCCGACAGTGCAGCGCTCCCTCAGTACTGCCCTCCGACAGTCAGCCCTCCCTCAGTACTGACCCTCCGACAGTGAACCGCTCCCTTAGTACTGCCCCACCAACAGAGCAGCGCTCCCTCAGTACGGCGCCTCCGACAGTGCAGCACTCCCCTCAGTACTGCCCCTCCGACAGTGCAGCGCTCCCTCAGTACTGCCCCTCTGACAGTGCTGCGGTCCCTCAGTACTGCCCATCCGACAGTCAGCCGCTCCCTCAGTACTGCCCCTCCGACAGTGCAGCGCTCCCTCAGTACTGCCCCTCCGACAGTCAGCCCTCCCTCAGTACTGCCCCTCCGACAGTGCAGCCGCTCCCTCAGTACTGCCCCTCGACAGTCAGCACTCCCTCAGTACTGCCCCTCCGACAGTGCAGCACTCCCTCAGTACAGCCCCTCCGACAGTCAAGCACTCCCTCAGTACTGCCCCTCCGACAGTGCAGCGCTCCCTCAGTACTGCCCCTCCGACAGTGCAGCGCTCCCTCAGTACTACCCCTCCGACAGTGCAGCACCTCCCTCAGTACTGCCCCTCCGACAGTCAGCCCTCCCTCAGTACTGCCCCTCCGACAGTGCAGCCCTCCCTCAGTACTGCCCCTCCGACAGTCAGCCCTCCCTCAGTACTGCCCCTCCGACAGTCAGCGCTCCCTCAGTACTGCCCCTCCGACAGTGCGCGCTCCTCAGTACTGCCCCTCCGACAGTGCAGCGCTCCCTAGTACTGCCCCTCTGACAGTGCAGCGCTCTCTCAGTACTGCCCCTCCGACAGTCAGCCCTCCCTCAGTACTGCCCCTCCGACAGTGCAGCCCTCCCTCAGTACTGCCCCTCCGACAGTCAGCGCCTCCCTCAGTACTGCCCCTCTAACAGTGCAGCACTCCCTCAGTACTGCCCTCCGACAGTGCAGCACTCCCTCAGTATTGCCCTCCGACAGTGCAGCAGCTCACCTCAGTACTGCCCCTCCGACAGTGCAGCACTCCCTCAGTACTGCCCCTCCGACAGTGCAGGCCTCCCTCAGTACTGCCCTCTGACAGTGCAGCGCTCCTCAGTACTGCCCCTCCGACAGTGCAGCACTCCCTCAGTACTGCCCCTCCGACAGTCAAGCACCCCTCAGTACTGCCCCTCCGACAGTCAGCGCTCCCTCAGTACTGCCCCTCCGACAGTGCAGCGCTCCCTCAGTACTGCCCCTCCGACAGTGCAGCGCTCCCTCAGTACTGCCCCTCCGACAGTGCAGCGCTCCCTCAGTACTGCCCCTCCGACAGTGCAGCGCTCCCTCAGTACTGCCCCTCCGACAGTGCAGCGCTCCCTCAGTACTGCCCCTCCGACAGTGCAGCACTCCCTCAGTACTGCCCCTCCGACAGTGCAGCGCTCCCTCAGTACTGCCCCTCCGACAGTGCAGCGCTCCCTCAGTACTGCCCCTCCGACAGTGCAGCACTCCCTCAGTACTGCCCCTCCGACAGTGCAGCGCTCCCTCAGTACTGCCCCTCCGACAGTGCAGCGCTCCCTCAGTACTGCCCCTCCGACAGTGCAGCGCTCCCTCAGTACTGCCCCTCCGACAGTGCAGCGCTCCCTCAGTACTGCCCCTCCGACAGTGCAGCGCTCCCTCAGTACTGCCCCTCCGACAGTGCAGCGCTCCCTCAGTACTGCCCTCCGACAGTGCAGCGCTCCCTCAGTACTGCCCCTCCGACAGTGCAGCGCTCCCTCAGTACTGCCCCTCCGACAGTGCAGCGCTCCCTCAGTACTGCCCCTCCGACAGTGCAGCGCTCCCTCAGTACTGCCCTCCGACAGTGCAGCGCTCCTCAGTACTGCCCCTCCGACAGTGCAGCGCTCCCTCAGTACTGCCCCTCCGACAGTGCAGCGCTCCCTCAGTACTGCCCCTCCGACAGTGCAGCCCTCCCTCAGTACTGCCCCTCCGACAGTGCGGCGCTCCCTCAGTACTGCCCCTCCGACAGTGCAGCGCTCCCTCAGTACTGCCCCTCCGACAGTGCAGCCTCCCTCAGTACTGCCCCTCCGACAGTGCGGCGCTCCCTCAGTACTGCCCCTCCGACAGTGCAGCGCTCCCTCAGTACTGCCCCTCCGACAGTGCAGCGCTCCCTCAGTACTGCCCCTCCGACAGTGCAGCGCTCCCTCAGTACTGCCCCTCCGACAGTGCAGCGCTCCCTCAGTACTGCCCCTCCGACAGTGCAGCGCTCCCTCAGTACTGCCCCTCCGACAGTGCAGCACTCCCTCAGTACTGCCCCTCCGACAGTGCAGCGCTCCCTCAGTACTGCCCCTCCGACAGTGCAGCGCTCCCTCAGTACTGCCCCTCCGACAGTGCAGCGCTCCCTCAGTACTGCCCCTCCGACAGTGCAGCGCTCCCTCAGTACTGCCCCTCCGACAGTGCAGCGCTCCCTCAGTACTGCCCCTCCGACAGTGCAGCGCTCCCTCAGTACTGCCCCTCCGACAGTGCAGCGCTCCCTCAGTACTGCCCCTCCGACAGTGCAGCGCTCCCTCAGTACTGCCCCTCCGACAGTGCAGCGCTCCCTCAGTACTGCCCCTCCGACAGTGCAGCGCTCCCTCAGTACTGCCCCTCCGACAGTGCAGCGCTCCCTCAGTACTGCCCCTCCGACAGTGCAGCGCTCCCTCAGTACTGCCCCTCCGACAGTGCAGCGCTCCCTCAGTACTGCCCCTCCGACAGTGCAGCGCTCCCTCAGTACTGCCCCTCCGACAGTGCAGCACTCCCTCAGTACTGCCCCTCCGACAGTGCAGCGCTCCCTCAGTACTGCCCCTCCGACAGTGCAGCGCTCCCTCAGTACTGCCCCTCCGACAGTGCAGCGCTCCCTCAGTACTGCCCCTCCGACAGTGCAGCGCTCCCTCAGTACTGCCCCTCCGACAGTGCAGCGCTCCCTCAGTACTGCCCCTCCGACAGTGCAGCACTCCCTCAGTACTGCCCCTCCGACAGTGCAGCGCTCCCTCAGTACTGCCCCTCCGACAGTGCAGCGCTCCCTCAGTACTGCCCCTCCGACAGTGCAGCGCTCCCTCAGTACTGCCCCTCCGACAGTGCAGCGCTCCCTCAGTACTGCCCCTCCGACAGTGCAGCGCTCCCTCAGTACTGCCCCTCCGACAGTGCAGCGCTCCCTCAGTACTGCCCCTCCGACAGTGCAGCGCTCCCTCAGTACTGCCCCTCCGACAGTGCAGCGCTCCCTCAGTACTGCCCCTCCGACAGTGCAGCGCTCCCTCAGTACTGCCCCTCCGACAGTGCAGCGCTCCCTCAGTACTGCCCCTCCGACAGTGCAGCGCTCCCTCAGTACTGCCCCTCCGACAGTGCAGCGCTCCCTCAGTACTGCCCCTCCGACAGTGCAGCGCTCCCTCAGTACTGCCCCTCCGACAGTGCAGCGCTCCCTCAGTACTGCCCCTCCGACAGTGCAGCGCTCCCTCAGTACTGCCCCTCCGACAGTGCAGCGCTCCCTCAGTACTGCCCCTCCGACAGTGCAGCGCTCCCTCAGTACTGCCCCTCCGACAGTGCAGCGCTCCCTCAGTACTGCCCCTCCGACAGTGCAGCGCTCCCTCAGTACTGCCCCTCCGACAGTGCAGCGCTCCCTCAGTACTGCCCCTCCGACAGTGCAGCACTCCCTCAGTACTGCCCCTCCGACAGTGCAGCGCTCCCTCAGTACTGCCCCTCCGACAGTGCAGCGCTCCCTCAGTACTGCCCCTCCGACAGTGCAGCGCTCCCTCAGTACTGCCCCTCCGACAGTGCAGCGCTCCCTCAGTACTGCCCCTCCGACAGTGCAGCGCTCCCTCAGTACTGCCCCTCCGACAGTGCAGCGCTCCCTCAGTACTGCCCCTCCGACAGTGCAGGCGCTCCCTCAGTACTGCCCCTCCGACAGTGCAGCGCTCCCTCAGTACTGCCCCTCCGACAGTGCAGCGCTCCCTCAGTACTGCCCCTCCGACAGTGCAGCGCTCCCTCAGTACTGCCCCTCCGACAGTGCAGCGCTCCCTCAGTACTGCCCTCCGACAGTGCAGCCTCCCTCAGTACTGCCCCTCCGACAGTGCGGCGCTCCCTCAGTACTGCCCCTCCGACAGTGCAGCGCTCCCTCAGTACTGCCCCTCCGACAGTGCAGCGCTCCCTCAGTACTGCCCTCCGACAGTGCAGCGCTCCCTCAGTACTGCCCCTCCGACAGTGCAGCGCTCCCTCAGTACTGCCCCTCCGACAGTGCAGCGCTCCCTCAGTACTGCCCCTCCGACAGTGCAGCGCTCCCTCAGTACTGCCCCTCCGACAGTGCAGCGCTCCCTCAGTACTGCCCCCGACAGTGCAGCGCTCCCTCAGTACTGCCCCTCCGACAGTGCAGCGCTCCCTCAGTACTGCCCCTCCGACAGTGCAGCGCTCCCTCAGTACTGCCCTCCGACAGTGCAGCGCTCCCTCAGTACTGCCCCTCCGACAGTGCAGCGCTCCCTCAGTACTGCCCCTCCGACAGTGCAGCGCTCCCTCAGTACTGCCCCTCCGACAGTGCAGCGCTCCCTCAGTACTGCCCCTCCGACAGTGCGGCGCTCCCTCAGTACTGCCCCTCCGACAGTGCAGCGCTCCCTCAGTACTGCCCCTCCGACAGTGCAGCGCTCCCTCAGTACTGCCCCTCCGACAGTGCAGCGCTCCCTCAGTACTGCCCCTCCGACAGTGCAGCACTCCCTCAGTACTGCCCCTCCGACAGTGCAGCGCTCCCTCAGTACTGCCCCTCCGACAGTGCAGCGCTCCCTCAGTACTGCCCCTCCGACAGTGCAGCACTCCCTCAGTACTGCCCCTCCGACAGTGCAGCGCTCCCTCAGTACTGCCCCTCCGACAGTGCAGCGCTCCCTCAGTACTGCCCCTCCGACAGTGCAGCGCTCCCTCAGTACTGCCCCTCCAACAGTGCAGCGCTCCCTCAGTACTGCCCCTCCGACAGTGCAGCGCTCCCTCAGTACTGCCCCTCCGACAGTGCAGCGCTCCCTCAGTACTGCCCCTCCGACAGTGCAGCGCTCCCTCAGTACTGCCCCTCCGACAGTGCGGCGCTCCCTCAGTACTGCCCCTCCGACAGTGCAGCGTCCCTCAGTACTGCCCCTCCGACAGTGCAGCGCTCCCTCAGTACTGCCCCTCCGACAGTGCGACGCTCCCTCAGTACTGCCCCTCCAACAGTGCAGCGCTCCCTCAGTACTGCCCCTCCGACAGTGCAGCGCTCCCTCAGTACTGACCCTCCGACAGTGCAGCGCTCCCTCAGTACTGCCCCTCGACAGTGCAGCGCTTCCTCAGTACTGCCCCTCCGACAGTGCAGCACTCCCTCAGTACTGCCCCTCCGACAGTGCAGCGCTCCCTCAGTACTGCCCCTCCGACAGTGCAGCGCTCCCTCAGTACTGCCCCTCCGACAGTGCAGCGCTCCCTCAGTACTGCCCCTCCGACAGTGCAGCGCTCCCTCAGTACTGCCCCTCCGACAGTGCAGCGCTCCCTCAGTACTGCCCCTCCGACAGTGCAGCGCTCCCTCAGTACTGCCCCTCCGACAGTGCAGCGCTCCCTCAGTACTGCCCCTCCGACAGTGCGCGCTCCCTCAGTACTGCCCCTCCGACAGTGCAGCGCTCCCTCAGTACTGCCCCTCCGACAGTGCAGCGCTCCCTCAGTACTGCCCCTCCGACAGTGCAGCACTCCCTCAGTACTGCCCCTCCGACAGTGCAGCGCTCCCTCAGTACTGCCCCTCCGACAGTGCAGCGCTCCCTCAGTACTGCCCCTCCGACAGTGCGGCGCTCCCTCAGTACTGCCCCTCCGACAGTGCAGCGCTCCCTCAGTACTGCCCCTCCGACAGTGCAGCGCTCCCTCAGTACTGCCCCTCCGACAGTGCAGCGCTCCCTCAGTACTGCCCCTCCGACAGTGCAGCGCTCCCTCAGTACTGCCCCTCCGACAGTGCAGCGCTCCCTCAGTACTGCCCCTCCGACAGTGCAGCGCTCCCTCAGAACTGCCCTCCGACAGTGCAGCGCTCCCTCAGTACTGCCCCTCCGACAGTGCAGCGCTCCCTCAGTACTGCCCCTCCGACAGTGCGGCGCTCCCTCAGTACTGCCCCTCCGACAGTGCAGCGCTCCCTCAGTACTGCCCCTCCGACAGTGCAGCGCTCCCTCAGTACTGCCCCTCCGACAGTGCAGCGCTCCCTCAGTACTGCCCCTCCGACAGTGCAGCGCTCCCTCAGTACTGCCCCTCCGACAGTGCAGCGCTCCCTCAGTACTGCCCCTCCGACAGTGCAGCGCTCCCTCAGTACTGCCCCTCCGACAGTGCAGCGCTCCCTCAGTACTGCCCCTCCGACAGTGCAGCGCTCCCTCAGTACTGCCCCTCCGACAGTGCAGCACCCTCAGTACTGCCCCTCCGACAGTGCAGCGCTCCCTCAGTACTGCCCCTCCGACAGTGCAGCGCTCCCTCAGTACTGCCCCTCCGACAGTGCAGCGCTCCCTCAGTACTGCCCCTCCGACAGTGCAGCGCTCCCTCAGTACTGCCCCTCCGACAGTGCAGCGCTCCCTCAGTACTGCCCCTCCGACAGTGCAGCGCTCCCTCAGTACTGCCCCTCCGACAGTGCAGCGCTCCCTCAGTACTGCCCCTCCGACAGTGCAGCGCTCCCTCAGTACTGCCCCTCCGACAGTCAGCGCTCCCTCAGTACTGCCCCTCCGACAGTAGCCCTCCCTCAGTACTGCCCCTCCGACAGTGCAGCGCTCCCTCAGTACTGCCCCTCCGACAGTGCAGCCCTCCCTCAGTACTGCCCCTCCGACAGTGCAGCGCTCCCTCAGTACTGCCCCTCCGACAGTGCAGCACTCCCTCAGTACTGCCCTCCGACAGTGCAGCGCCCTCAGTACTGCCCCTCCGACAGTGCAGCACTCCCTCAGTACTGCCCCTCCGACAGTGCAGCCCTCCCTCAGTACTGCCCCTCCGACAGTGCAGCGCTCCCTCAGTACTGCCCCTCCGACAGTGCGACGCTCCCTCAGTACTGCCCCTCCGACAGTGCAGCGCTCCTCAGTACTGCCCCTCTGACAGTGCAGCGCTCCCTCAGTACTGCCCCTCCGACAGTGCAGCGCTCCCTCAGTACTGCCCCTCCGACAGTGCAGCGCTCCCTCAGTACTGCCCCTCCGACAGTCAGCCTCCCTCAGTACTGCCCCTCTAACAGTGCAGCACTCCCTCAGTACTGCCTCCGACAGTGCAGCACTCCCTCAGTACTGCCTGAGGGCCCCCAAACCCTCCGACAGTGCAGCACTCCCTCAGTACTGCCCCTCCGACAGTGCAGCGCTCCCTCAGTACTGCCCTTCTGACAGTGCGGCGCTCCCTCAGTACTGCCCTTCGACAGTGCAGCACTCCCTCAGTACTGCCCCTCCGACAGTGCAGCCGCTCCCTCAGTACTGCCCCTCCGACAGTGCAGCGCTCCCTCAGTACTGCCCCTCCCACAGTGCAGCGCTCCCTCAGTACTGCCCCTCCGACAGTGCAGCGCTCCCTCAGTACTGCCCCCTCA